>PVJC01026490.1:0-23930 GCA_004026665.1 Murina feae
ATTTCCTTCTCTTAACAGTTGTTGAGTCCCTGTGCTCAACAAAACAGCTGTTTATCAAGAAGAAAACAAAATTAATGGCACTTTTTTTTTGGTTAGTGCGCCTTCCCTAGTGCTGGGTAATTTTTCTGGGCCTCCATTCTCTCATCTGTGTAATGGGGATAAAAGAACTGTGATAAATAAAATATGATTATTCAGCTTAGTGTGTGTCACAAAGGATTACTCAGCTCAGTGTGTGTCACAAGGGAGAACCCTGTGAGTGGAAGTTATTTCCCTTTTGCTTTCTCTCTGTCAGTATCCAACACTGCCTCTATCAAACAAAGCTCAATATCTGCTCTAATTCCCATCCAAGATTAGTGTGATAGTACAGCATTAGCGCATTTGACCTTGAGAGAAAGCAATATCCATAGGATCTTGTGTAACAATAGGCTGGCAAATACTGTAGGCCTCCTTTTGCCAAGGTACTAGCCTCTTAACCTGGACCCTTGGGCTCATCCAACCCCATTCCCTGGGCCAGTGAGATGATTCAGACTCATAATTCAAGCCTCTCAGGAAGTCAGTCCTGCTGCAGAATTGGGCCTTGACTTTGTACACACTTGACAAAGGGCCTCTGAGCACCTCCCTAAGCCCCACATCCATCGCTTTCTTGGTCTTGGTACTCGACTCCTTGAATGTTCTTGGAAACCTGACCAGGAGCCTAGAACCTGTACTGCTGTCTGGCTATTACCAGGCTGTGCTGCCCTCCTTGACTAAAGTCTGCATTTCCACTATTCTTTGGACCCAGATTCCAACTCCACGCACAATTGTGCTAGCCGCTGGATGCCCTAGTTTCACCTCTTCATGCATGGACATGATGGTGCTTGTCTCTGTCTAAATCTCTTTCTTCTAACACTAGCTTTCCCCTCATGCTTTAGCCTGTGACCCTCTGTTGTGTCCCTGGCCTCGGCGTACTTGCTGTGCTCTGCCCATGAATAAGGAACCGCCCTTTCTCCCTGAGCCTACAGCTTGGTATTTATACACCATCTACCCACCCATGTCAACATTGAGTTCCACCTTTCACTCCAAATCTGATCTGCTGTGCTCCACAGTTCTACTCTGGGATGCCACATAGACTGCCTTTAGGATAAACAGGCACCGTGGTTTTGCTTTTGTGAAATTACACATTTTCTTGACGATTTTTGTGTTTGTGGTCCTTCGTGTGATAATTCCTTTAGATTGATATGCTTTTCAAGTGGCCCTTTTGGCATTTTCGATCCTCACTGGAATGAATCCAGCATGAACTTACCTTATTCCAAATTACTTTCCATCTTGGACAACATTGTAACCAGTATTTAGGGCAGGAAACATACAAAGATTGTGGAATTTTTATGAACTGTAAAGCAGTGTCCACTGTTGTCATAAAGCACCTACATAAAATTGTGTGATACGTGAGGCCCTTACTCCTCAAATAGTCTAATTGATTGTTCATTGGGCTCACTCAGCCAAAAGTAGAGAGAAACTTTGTACAGACATCATTAGTTTTTCTCCATTTAGAGATTAATCATGAAGAGCTCTGGCTCTTTAATTCTGTAATTTGTATATTTAATGGGCTGCTGCAGAATCTATGACAGTAATTAGCATAGCCTGAAAACTCATTAATACGCAACAACATGATTAATGCAGCATTAATGCAAACATGACTGAAGTTATTTGGGTTATGTAGTAAGGAGATTAAAGCTAAAATGTCCTGTTTGTTTTACCAGTGGTGAGCATAATAGGGTGGCAGAAAAATAAAGTAAAATAAAAACAGGTATCAATTTAGTGGCTATAAAAAGGGAGGAGAAACAAACAGCAAATATTAAGTTGATTTTCTTTTTTCACTTAGCTTGAAAATTTAGGGCATAAAATATAGTCTCTGGTTTTCTGTTTATTTGCTTATTTATAAAGTTAACATTACTAGGTAAGTTTATTCATCCCTTTATTTTAACCGAATTAATCTTTCAGAAACTTCGACATGATATAAATAATGCTATTAACATAGTGATATATTTGTTATATATAATATAATATTATGAACCAATGTTATTATTTAAATATACATTTTTATTAATTTCAGAGAGGAAGGGAGAGGGAGGGAGAGAAACATCAGTGATGAAAGAGAATTGTTGATTGGCTGCCTCCTGTATGCCTCACACTGGGGATAGAGCAACCCAGGCATTTTCCCCAACAGGGAATAGAACCGTGACCTCCTGGTTCCTAGGTCGATACTTAGCCATTGAGCCATGCCGGTTGGGGATGAACCAATATTATTAAGATAATATTACTTTACCTTATAATAAAAAATCTTTGAATTATATTGAGGGGTCCGTTGTCAACATCTTTTTCGTGTTCCTATCCCTAGTGATACGCACTGTCTATAGGAGGTGTTCCAAATGCTTCTTAAATTGCATGTGAAGTCTCTGCATCTTACCCAGAACCGTGATTCTGTATAACAAAGCGCCATGTGCTTGGAGAAGTTGGACTGTGGGAAGGTTGTGTGGGTGAGGATGTTGAGGCTTTTGATGTCACAGAAACCCTGGCATCACTCAAGTTGCAGACTACCACCACTTCTTGGAGATGTGCAGGCATTCAAGGAGTAGCTAGTTACAAGCTTCGTGTTTCATAATGTGCAAAATAAAGCTATAACGTAGCCCTCTGTCCTTAACGCAAAATCAAGGGCCTCCGGAAGCAAGTGAAATCAGTGAACTTTCATAAGAATAAGAGCTAATGCCTGTGTAGGGCCAAATGGTTGTAAGCACTGTACTTTATACACATTAATTCGTTTTCATTCTCCCAGGAACCTGTGAGAGAAGAAACTGTCATTATCCCCACTTATCCATGAGGAAATAGGTACAGAAAGATGAAATAATTCGCCCAAGGTCACACTTCAGTTTTAGAGCTGGCACTTGAAACCGGGCCATCTGGCTGTAGCATTTTTATTTTTTTATCATTGCGCCAAACATCAACTTCCTTCTTCTTTGGAGGTACACCAAAGAAATGTCTTTACACAAATAAGAACTTTGGAAGAAATAAAATCAAAAGATTGTTTTAACTCTCTCAGTGCTTGAAGTTGGAGATCCAGGTGAGGGCCGAGCACCTGCCTCCTGGTGATGGGTCCGATCCCAGACTCGCTCTCAAATCCATAGTAGATGCTGCTAGTTTCATTTTAGATCCTTTCCCTTCTTGAGATTATGTCCAAACGTGGCCAATAGATGTCTATCAGCTCAGCTGTATGAGCGGATTGAAACATTAAAAACTTTGTTCAGCTCTAACCGGTGTGGCTCAGTGGATAGAATGTCGGCCTACGGACTGAAGGGTCCCAGGCTCAAGTCCCAGGTTCGATTCTGGTCAAGGGCATGGACCTTGGTTGCGGGCACATCCCCAGTAGGGGGCGTGCAGGAGGCAGCTGATCGATGTTTCTCTCTCATCAATGTTTCTAACTCTCTATCCTTCTCCCTTGCTCTCTGTAAAATATCAATGAAATATATTTAAAAAAATAAAAGTAAAGAAAAAAATTTGTTCATAAATAGGTTTTTCTGCACACAGGGAAACCTTCCTCTTGATTGGTTTTGTAAAACAAGTTTAACTTATTTTTACTGAATTGAATTGACCTGGAATTTTAGTGTCATAATGATAAAGTATTAGGAATGAATTAATAACCAAATTCAAATACATGCATTGTTACCCTGCAAATTATTATTCTCAGTTCCCCTAATAGAATGAACAAAGTAAACAGGAATTAAGTTGATCCCAGAATGTACTAGTTACATATAAGGAATCCCTTTGTGGCAGTTAGAGTGATTACACTGTGGCGAGGGCTACTAAAGGGATTCCAGGGGTGTACTCTTTTCCTCATTCAACATGCATTTATTGGTATCCTAGCACTTTCCGAAAAGTAACTTTTGAGGTCTGATCATATTTAGAGTTTACTCATTCCTTGGTGTGGAAGGAGAAGACGGGGCCCTTTTTGTAGAATACTCTTATTCTCTGAAGAGCCCCACAAAATGCCATCATAGTAAAACCACTTGATCCTTAGCAAACTGAGGTTGCTCTACCCTTAGAAGACCAGCAAAGACACGTGATTCCAGGCAGCCGACTGACTTTCTCTTGCCCTTCTTCCGACAAGAAGATGGAGTGGGTAGTGGAGGGACGGGCTGACTGGCTCTGGTGTCACGTTGAGGATGACCTAGCTGCCGTGGACTTCCTTCTCTCATCCGCATTCCTTCCATTCTCTGCTTAAACGAGGGCGGGGTGATGAGGTTAGTCCAGCACACGCAAAATTAGATGGTGATTAAGCGTCGATCTCCAGGAAGCCAGAAGCCCTGGGCATGCCGTTCTGTTTTGTATTTGTTGTTCACTCTTCACAACGCTGGAAGTCTAGCCTGCTCCTTTGTCTCAGATTCCCTCACTCTTGCAGGCAGGATTCTTCCACTTAAGAACCATAAAGTGACTATAGCATTATCTTCAACAATTACCTTCTACTTCAGAATGGAAAATAGACCTTTTGAGTTTATTTTGAGCTCAGGATATATTATTTTGAAAGTGCCACAAGGAAAATTGTTTTTTATTTTACTCCATTTCCAGGACCCTAGTTTGCTCCAAAAGAGTCTGAAATATATTTTCATATTAGTCTGATTGCTTGGCACCCACTGAGATTGTTACTGGGGAGGCTTTGGTGAGGAAACCCCAAAGCAGATGTCTTTAATGCTATGCTGCTTAAGGTCACTGAACACTTCCAACCATTAGACTTGACATAAAAGACAAGGAAATCATTCCAAGGTCGAAGTCACTCAGCAATTGCGCTAATGCTACAGTGAGTGGAACTTGATTGATTTTCAAAATACTTGTTTTGCAAAATGAAACAACATATTTTAGTGCACTTAGTATACTTAAAGTTTTGAAATTCCCTTTTATTCAGTTTGAATCAATATAAATTTAATTTTATGAAATATGTATGCATATGTATACAGATATGCATACATACTTCATATGAAGTATGTATGCATATCTGTATATATGAATTATATATGTAAATACATGAACATTCATACACCTAGATATAAAACATGAAAGTAGAACTGATACGATTAATACATATATGTTCAAAAGTTAATTTTTTCAATTTTATAGAAACAAAAAATAAATCGTGACACAAATTCACCTTATAAAATTTTTAAACCTAAGCTTAAACTTTATTTGTTAGAGTCACTTTTTAAAATACTAACCATTTTACAAGATGTCGAGATAAAACATTATTTTAGGAAACCAGACTACACACTGAGTTTTCTATCTTTTGCTCTGTACAATGAACTATTATGTATAGATTACAATTCAGTCATCACTAACTGTTATTCAGTTCATATTTTGGAACTATCCTGACTTGATTCCAACTCACAACAGTTTTCTAAAATGAGCCGGAAGTGGAATGTATTTGTGTCCTAGGTGAAATATTCTAGCCGTTAGGGGGATTGAAGTTGAATATATATAATACAGTCAATACCATATACATAAAAAGGAATGATGACAATTTACGACTCTTGGATGTTGGTGGAAGCATTTATATTAAAAATAGTACCGTTCTCATAACATGCCACTCTTTCATGTGAAATGCTGATTCTGTATTAATGGTTATATCAGTACTTTGGGGTGCAAGACCAGTTCGAAGGTCAGTTGGAGGTGTAATCTAGAAATGAAAGGATGGACTGGTAAATGTGGGTAGACCCGGATGTAGACAGGTCTGTGTGAATAGATCTGTTTTAACCTCATATTTCATGTCATTTCAGCCTGTGGTTTTCTATTGGGGTTAAAGATCAGAGCCGTTCCGAAGGGACCACCTGAGCTGTGCTTTGGTGGCACGGGCTGCGTTTCCCAACACTGGACTTGGTTGCTTTTCATAGTGGAGAATCTGCACGGGCGGTCCCTCCCCGGGGAATTCCATTTCTCTACGGTTACAACTCACCTGAGCTGTTTCTTCTTGTGGAAGACATTCCCCGACGGCTCTTCCTCCCTCTTTGCAGCTACAGTTTCAAGATGCATCATAGTCCTCTTGGAACAGTGATACTCAGACAGCCGCTGTGCTTGAGTGTCACAGGAGGAAATGGAGAATTACTTCAAAAGATCCAAGAGAGTAATTTTTGTTTTGTAAAGATTATAACAATGTCAGTTTCTCCAAAACTTTCATGTAGTAAAACTCTTCATTCTTGTTGTTGTTTTTTTTCTCCAGCATTCTCTTACTTTTTATCCCAATTAGTACTTCCAGTGAAATTTTTAGAATGTTGATCTACTGTTTCCCAAGTTCTTTAGTGATAAACAGCTGAAAAACAATTTAATTTTGAAAAAATGAAGAGACAATATATGTTGAAAGGAATAAGAACAAAACTTTGGTATTCTGATAATAAAGAGCTATTTGGGGATTAATACCAGGACCATTTATAATCTTTTCAGATTAGTTTTCAATATTATTTTGTCAAGTATAGGCAATGAAGGTTTTGTTATTCATGTATTTATAGGTTGGTTAGCCATAAATAGTTTATGAATGGAAACATTTTTAGCACTGCCTAATGACCAGCAAGTACAAAGAAATACCTTTTCTGACTTAGAACTTATTTGCATAATTCAAATACGTATGTAGCCAGAGTCCCTGCTGTATGTGTCCTTTTACTGTACATTCCTTAATGCTCCATTCAGACCTGTAGCGCTCTATCTCCAGGCAATTGGTTTGGGTGGGAGCGGAGCAGAAGGGATATTTGATAATGAAACCAAGGGGATTTTCTTTCTTGAGGAGAGCAAAGAAATCTGTGTAATAGAATCCATTGTTTTTATGTGCACAGTGTTACTTTAATTTTGGGAGCTTACGCATTGAGACGCCATGCTCCATACCACAGTTAATTTCCTGACTAAATATACCTTGACTATCGCATTAGCATGTTTAATTCATGTTGTTTTTCAGCAGTTCTTGATACATCTTTGACCAGTTGGATGGACTCCTCCAATTCAGCATCTTTTATCTCTGACACTTCTTGTACATTGAGAGTCCCAATTGTGTATAAAGTGTGAGTGAAACAATGTGGTTTATATCAGGATAGATAACTCTTATCTTAGCTATCCCTTTTTATTTCATCTTCCTAGCAGGATCTGAAGCATGAGGAAAGATTAATTAAGGCATGCGTGGTTGTTGAGGTAGTTGCTGTCTGCTGAACCCATAATGAAACCCCTCCCTACCAGCCCAGCCAGAAAGAAGCTCTCCCTCCTTCAGACTTGCATAATTCTGGTTGGTGGTGTTACCACTCAAATCAACATCCATGCGTTAGTGCTGTTGAGCTGGCACATGATTCCCATGTATGTTCTTGAGCTCTTACTAGATCTGACCACATAATTATTCTGTGTATATGCATATACTTGATCTTTCCAACTAAACTGCAAACTCATTCAGAATTGAGATTGTGCCTCTTCTTCTTTGCCAGTTTGAACGCAGTAAGCAAAATGCCTCACACAAAGGCAGCGCTCTGCAGTATGGCAGGTGGGATATCAGGTAGAATGGAGGTGGGACCAGGTGGTGACAGGGGGAAGGTGTCTGTCTGTCTGGCCACTGACAACTGTCCTGCGTCCTGAGCTGGAGAGTTGCTGTGAGACAGGAGCATGTTGTGTCTGAGGTAGAGCTGGTAGGTGACGTGGCCAGGGGATACCTTAAAATTCGGAAGGCTGCAGACCTTCTGGTTACAGAATGGTGTTTCGGAACATTAGCCCCACTCTGCGGACCACTTCGCAGCAGGTCTTCCCAGCTCCTAGCTTGTTACTGAACCGGTTCTTTGAACCTAAGTATATTAAACGAGGGCCCTGTGTTTCTTTCACTCGTGTCCAAAACCCATTTTTTATTACTCTGATAACACTGTCAAATGGCTATTTCTGAGTATCCAATTTTGGGTTGACACCATGTATTTGCGGTTGATGAGTTTTGTATAAATTTAACCTTCATTATATGTTGACTCCCAGGAGTGCAGGCTTGGGTTTCCAAGTCCAGGTCGGCATTCATAACGGGATAGGTTTGAAACCAAATGGCTGGGCTCGTCCCAGTACGTCCTTTTGTATAATTGCTTGACAGTACTAACTGCATCATAAATAATAATGAAAGCAAATGTACGTTTATAAGGGAAAATCAACAAACCGAGCACTGACTTGCGGACTGCCCTTGTCCCACAGGCATTAAGGCCAGCTTCCGAACAAGGGTGCCGGAAGGCTTGCTCATCTTTGCCACGTCTCCGGGCAACCAGGAGGAGTACTTTGCGCTTCAGTTGAAACACGGACGTCCTTATTTTCTCTTTGATCCTCAGGTAAATGATTACTCATAAGAGTTGAGATGTTTTTTAAAAAACATTTTTATTGATTTCAGAGAGGAAAGGAGAGGGAGAGAGAGATAGGAACCGCAATGATGAGAGAGAATCATTGATTGGCTGCCTCCTGCATGCTCCCTACTGGGGATCTAGCCATAAGCAAGTATGTGCCCTGCCTAGGAATCAGACCGTGACCTCCTGGTTCATAGGTCAATGTTCAACCACTGAGCCTCACCGACTAGGCAAGAGTTAAGATTTTTGAGTTTCTTAGGTGCCAGGTACTAAGATAAGTGCTCATGTTTTCACATCAAATCCTCACCAGAAACGCAGAGGTAAGTACTATTATTATCCCTACTTTACCCATGAAAAACAAAAAGAAACTTTCACAAGTGATGTAAATTGCCCACAGCTAAAATAGCAGACCTGGCTTTCAGAACACATAGTCGTACTTGACACAATTAATGACTATATATTCCTTATATAATGAAGATGAGAACTTTTAATTAAATTTGAGGAATATTCTTTGGGTAGGGATAGGAGCATAGCCCCTTGCACAGAGTGGGAGCTACCCCAGGTTTAAAGAAGCTTATGTTTGTTTGATATGCCTCCCATTGACATTCAAGCTATTTCTCTTTTAGTTACTTTGGGGCTTTACCTGAGATGAGACTATCTAATGAACATCCTATTGTAATCATCAGATAAGTAGTTTCTTCCTTAATGTGCCAGATCCAGTGAGGGCAAAGTCTGTTTTGTCCTCAAGTATGTTCTTGAGGCTTCACACAACCCTTGGAGCATAGAACATGCTCAATAAAGAAATGTCTGTTGACAGATTGGCTAATGTAATGACTTGAAAATCATTAGTAAACCACTACTCAGGCTTGAAGACAGTAACCCATTTTCTAGATTAAGATTTCCAGCTCTTTAAAGATCATGTAACAATTTATTTGTTTTATCATTTAGATACTTTGACTTTTATTAATGGTTATTTTTAAACTTTAGTTCCTGAATCTATTCAAAATAATTAAATTTTGAGTTGTAAAAAGAGCATTTTTTAGGAATTTAAAGTTACTATCTGGCATATAGTTTCAAAATAACTCGAAGTCATTGTGTACTTTGTTCTTATAAAAATCTCTTAGTGAACATAAGTAATGACTGGAACGCATAACATACAATGTAATCACACATGGAGGCTACAGGTATAAAAATTTATTTGGTTTTCCTTCTAGCTATCCAGTGCATTCTATGAATACATATTTAGGGGAAGGGAAGAGATTATTCATAATATTTAAAATCACATGTGTGCTATCATAGTCTGGACTGAACTCTTAGAACCACTGTTAAGAGTCATGGCAGAGAAAAATGACTCCAGTTTTTAATTGTGTTTTTTTAAAGTCTCTAACAATTAGCTATAATCTTTCCATTCTTTACTTGATTGATTTCAGTTTGAATTTACTTGATCAGATGATATTTTATTGACCAACAATGACTTGCCTAGTGATTATCATTTAAATGTTTTATGTTCAGTGACATTAACAGGAAATTCACAAAGCATTCTGATTTCATTTACTAGAAAGCTATGACAGTGAAAGGTTTCCAGCATTCTGAATAGCTTCTATTTAACATGTCACATATCTTCCAAATGGGAAGAACAGACTGTATGACATGGCACCAGAATTGATCACAGCATTATTGATTGGGGGAAATCATCGTGAAAATGATGATCAAAGAAGAATATGCTAAGTAGAAAGCACATTTGACATACCGAGTCTGTATGTTCTTGCCTTGACTTTATCTCCAATAAATGCGATTTCCAATGTAGAGACCTATTAATACTTGAGATAGTTGCCAAACATAATATGAAGAAGCACTAACTCGGGCACCTGATCTTTTAGAATGCGGCATCGTTTGTAACAATTTTAACGCTAACTAAGTACACTTTGATGAGACAGCATTTAATAAAATGCTCATTAATTTCATCATTAGCAAGGGTATGCTAAGAAGTAAGCCAGTTTCTTATGTCACGCCCAATTAGCATCCCATGCTAGTAATCCCATTAGTATTGTTGAATTCACTAATGGAAAAACTAATGGGCATGGTACCAGGGCACATTAATTGGGCACGACACCAGTTCTGGTTTTAATTATTAAGCTACGATAATGAAATGTGTGTTTGTAAAATATTAAAATGTTGAAATAGGGTTGAAGGAAATAAAAAAGCATGCAGAGGAAAGAGATATAAGAAAAGTCAGCCTATGAACATCCAAGGGCTAGAAAATGGACTTAACCACGTGGTCATTTTTCTTTGCCAATCAAGTTGTCTGTAGAGGTTGGGATATTGTCCATGAGAGAAGCAAGCCAGTTATACTCCTGGGAAATTAAAAGCTGGGTTTTTGTGTGGCTTTTTTTTTGTAATATGAAATTCTGTATGTCATACGTATTGCCATGCTCTGTATGAGGCCTGACAGGAGCCAATTAAATGTGTAGAATGGACATGTTACATTGCTGAAGCTATTTTAGGGAAATTTAAACATAAGTGTTTTAAATAGTATGGTTAACATTGCACTTTTTGTGATACAAATCTTCAGCCATATTACATCAGATAATGATCAGTTTTCTCTCTTTGAAAAACACGACACCAGAACAAGTAGTTTTCTGAAACATTCCAAGTAATAGAATATTTTGTAATACTTTACCCAATCTTACTTTTGGTTTTTAAATATTGTTATTGGATTGAAGTTCAGTGTTGCTAAGGAAATAAACTTCATTAAGAAAGAAATATATATTTATTTACTTAAAAGGTTTAGAATAATTTTCTGATTACTTTTTCTTATTAGCAGTATTAAAGGATGATGGTGGCAAAGTTAGATATCTTTTACTTAGACCGACTTGCTCATACACAATAAAGGAGCACTGTTGTGTCAGTCGTGATGTACTGAAAAGGTGTCCACTTGCTGAAAAGTACTGAGGCAGAAGGTTCTTTTTCCTTCTCTTTTCTTACCCCCACATCCTTTTTGCAAATCTCTATTGTTGATATCTGTCATTTCTTCGTACCTACTTAGAAACTCATTTTAACTGTGATACTATTACCTGAGGCATACGTACGAATGCTAGATTTTAGAGTACAAGCCTTGGGTACTATGTTTAACCACAACACATGTGGTCAGTTTTTTTAGTAGCTGTCTAATTTTAATGTGATCGCAGTCCTTATTAGAGTAATGTGTAAAGAAAAACTAACCTGCCAGACCTTTCCCTGTCATTAAAACAATATCAATTGAATAGTGTTTTATTAGTTTCAACTACTTGTCTTTTTAAATATTTCTGACAGAAATTTAAATTAAAATTTAAAACAGAAAATTCATTACCTTTCTGATGAATATAGTTCATCAAAATGTAAGTGTAGCCCTGACTGGTTTCACTCAGTGGATAGAGCATCGGCCTGAGGACTGAACAGTCCTGTGTTCAATTCCGGTCAAGGGCATGTACCTTGGTTGCGGGCACATCCCCAGTAGGAGGTGTGCAGGAGGCAGCTGATCGATGTTTCTCTCTCATCAATGTTTCTAACTCTCTATCCCTCCCCTTCCTCTCTGTAAAAAATCAATAAAAAAATTAAAAAATGTAAGTGTACTTGTGAGAAATTCTTATTCCAAAGAGAAGTTCTGTTCAAAGTAAGTTTACATTGTTCATATGGAAAGCAATACAGTTAATAAATAAAACTATAAGAGTAAATCATGTTTTGTGTCCTCACAATGGTCAACCTGATTTTCCCCACTCTGTATATGAAACATACGTTCATTCATTCATTCACTCACTCTTTCATTCCCTTCAGGGGTCTTCAGTGGAAGTGACCACCACTAATGACGATGGTAAACGATACAGTGATGGTAAATGGCATGACATAGTTGCTGTGAGGCATCGGGCTTTCGGCTGGGTCACGCTTGACAGGCAGTACACAGGTGAGAACGTGATGTATATGCGTGGCTCTGTTGATATGCTGATGTTGCCATACTTTTTCTTTATATCTCTCCTTTCACCTTTTCCTCCACACAATTTCATCTAAATTGCATTTGAGTTGGCCTTTGGGTGCCTCTAAAATGAAGTCTGGCAACCATTTTCTCATCTATGTGGGGTTTCAGTAAAGGAAAAAGAAGACCAAGTCATCAATCGCAATTTCGTATCTTGAACAGTTCCTTGCAGTCTGCCAGGGCTTGTACTTACATTCTGAACTTCATGTTACTTTTGACTTCAGAAGACAAATAAAATAAAGCAGTTATTATATGCATTTTAGTGATAAGGAAACCAAGGCTCAGAAAAGGTACATAATTTCTCCCAGTTTATAAGGTTAGCACGTAGCATTCTTGGGGTTACATGTCCTGTCTTTTTAATTCTAAGTTGAATGTTCTTTGCATCTTAACCCTGTCTGTCATCATCCTGCAATTATAAAACAGTCACAGTACCTGTATGATGTTGCAGGCTTTCATTCATTCATTCATTCATTCAGGATATACAGTATTGTAATGAGCATTTACTATGTGCCACCCCCTGCTCTAGGAATTCTAGACACAAAGGGCAGAATTTATACTTTAGGTGGGAGAGGGACAGGGAACAGAATAGATATATATTGAACAAGTGTGAGAAACATGCAGAGAATAATAAAGTAGGATAGGAGGGAAAGGTTTGTGTGTGTGTTGCGAGGGGATGATGTTTTGATTTTTTTAAAAGATTGTTAGAAATGGCCTGTTTAGTAAGGTGACAGTTGAGCAGAGACCTAAAGGGGAAAGGGGATGGTCAGGAAAGTATTCAGCAAAAGGCTGTTCCCAGCCAAGGAAACAGTAGGTACCAGGGACCTGAGGTGGGGAATGTCACATGTGGCATGTCCACAAACCAGCAAGAGGCCAGAGTAGGATGTAAAAGTGGGAGAGGGCTGGCCCAGGCTGTGAGGTCAGAGAGACCATGAGGACTGGATGTTGTGAGGCTTGGAGGACTTTTACTTGAAAAGAAGAAAGCCGCTAGGGAATTCTGGGAGAGGAGCCACATGGAGTGACTTCTGCCTTTATAGGGAACCCTCTGGCTGCTCTTAGGAGAATAATTTTATGGGAACAAAGGTAGAGACATGGAGACCCATGAGTAGGCTTCGGCTATAATAAGATAATGAATTCAGGCCAAAAAATGAATGTGTCTTTTTTGAACCAGGGAAGCAATAAGATATAATGGATATATATCTGGATATAATGAGGAATCTGGAGAGATTGTGAATGTTACATTAAAAGGATTTGAACAGGCATACTACCGCCTATGGGCCATTGTAAGCTTGTGTCTGTTTTTATAAAGTTTTATTGAAACATGACTATCCATTGTCTGTGGCTGTGTGGGGCTATACGGTCTACAAAGCCTATAATATATACTATCTGGTCCTTGACAGCAAGGGCGTTGCTGACTTCTAATATAGAGCATGAGTGCTAGGTTTGGGGCCGGGGCCCCTGGAAGAATGTAGCCGCCACAACTAAGATGGACCAGAAATCAGGACAAGTGGGTTGGAAGAATGAGATGATCATAGCTCGGTGTTAAGTCTTGTATCTTTGTGAGGCTGGATCCATGTGGAGGTACCAGGCAAGTTGATGGACATAAAAGACTCAGTTCAGGGAAATTTGCAGGCTAGAGACACATGTGGGAGTTGTCGTCAGAGGTGCTCCCGAACAGCAGAGGGGTTGTATTTAAAGTTAAGGGACCAGGCATACCTGGGCTCCTTGCCACGGTTTGGGCTGGGAAAAGAAAATTGATTTGCATGATTTTGCAATAGGATCAGAGCCCTGGACCCCTCTGGTCTTTGGCCTGGCAGTTCGTACGGGAGCTCAGCCCCCTGTCTATTCCTCCGGAGGCATCATTGTAAGTGGAGAAAGAGGCAGGAGAGGGGAGGAGGTCTGGGTCATTCAACATCCAGACCTTTGGGGTGATGAAGAGGAACATGTGAAGAAAATTAACCAGGACGGGAACTAAGGTAAGAGGAGACCAAGAAAGAGTGAACTCCTCAAAGCCCAGTGAAGGGGTTACTCGTTCCTTAAATTAGTAGAAAAGGATCCTCCTGCAGCCCTAGCTGGTGTGGCTCAGTGGATAGAGAGCGTCAGCTTGCAGACTGAAAGATCCCGGGTTTGATTCTAGTCAAGGTTGCACATGCCTGGGTTGCAGGCTCTATCCCAGTAGGGGGCGTGCCGGAGGCTGCCCATCAATGATTCTCTCTCATCATTGATGTTTTAATCCCTCTCACCCTCTCCCTTCCTCTCTGAAATCAATAAAAACATATTTTAAAAAAAGAAAAAGAAAAAGATCCTCCTGCTGAGGTTGGGATTCTCTCTTCTCCTCCGCAGGTTCCTCAGGGCTCCTGAATGCCAGCACTGTCATCGGAGAGAACACGGGCATGTTTGTGGGGGGTCTGCCGCAGGGCCACGCTCTCCTGAGGAAGGACGCCAGTGAGTGTAGGGGAGGCACGGGATTGATATGCTGTCGCCAATATTTAGAACAGTATCCAATGGCATTACTGTAAAACAGGAGTAATTATTATTTTATATGTCATGCTGGTTCCTATATCAATATGCCACAAATTTCTACTAGGTCTCTTTTTTCCCCCCTAAAGGAACCATGTGTTATTTGCATTGAAAATCTTAGTGATCAGTCTTTGATGTGTCAGAGTTGATTAAACTTGAACTTAAATGAATTATACTAATTTATGATGTTTCATTTGAGCATTATGTGTCAAATAGGGGCCCGGTGCACAAAAATTTGTGCATTCGGGGGGTCCTTCAGCCTGGCCTGTGCCCTCTCGCAGTCTGGGACCCCTCAGGGGATGTCCACCTGCTGGCGTGCCTGGCCAGTCTGGGTGAAGGGCTGATGACTATTTGCAGGCTGGCCAAGCCCCCCCAGTGTGGACCCTCACCCCATTGGGGTGTGGCAAGCCTGGGTGACAGGCTGAGGGCCGTTTTCAGGCTGCCCACAGTCCCTTCAGGTTTTGGGTCCCTACTGGGGTGCCTGGGCAGCCTGGGTGAGGAGCTGAGGGCCATTTGCAGGCTTCCCACAGTCCCTTCAGGGTTCAAGTCCCTATTGCGGTGCCTGGCCAACCTGGGTGAGGGGCTGAGGGCCATTTTCAGGCTTTCAGGCTGCCCACAGCTCCCATTGACCCAAGGTCCCAGTGAGGCTGGCTGGATTGAAACACTGTTGCTTTGAGCCGAGGCCTAGGCAGGTAAGGAAGCCTCCTGTTTGTTTCAGCTCTGTGGCTTCTATAATTGAAACATTGTTACCGTGAGCAGAGACTCAGCCAGCCTAGGCAGACAGTTGCAACAGAAGCCTGCTATTTACTCTAGCTCCATGGCTGCTGGCTGCCATCTTCGCTGGGTTAATTTGCATACAGCTGCTATGATTGGCTGGTGGGTGTGGCTTGGCTGGTGGGCATGGCTTAGGCGTCTCAGAGAGATGGTTAATTTGCATATTATTCTTTTATTAGATTAGATTTTTTTGAGATTTTTAAATGGAACACAAAACAGCACTGAATAGAAATGGCAATGGCTTGATTTTATGTTTAAGTGAATGGGGCAAAGAACTGACCGGACGGACGGTGGGCAAGGCACTACTCAGGCCCTGGATATCCATCAGTGACTAAAATGCGGCCTTTGCCAGGATGGAGAGAGCAGATATGCCAACAGATAATCCCAGCCGCGTGCCCTGAATGCCGGAATTGGGACACAAACTAATTCCTATATTTCAGGACATAGAACAAAAACTGAATCTAAAGTGAAATTAATTAAACATGAATGAAATTAATCTAAGGAAACAAAATCACCCTTCTTAAAAACGAAGTCAACTTACTGACTGACTTGTATCAACAGGCTAGTTTATTATGATGATGAGACTAAACTATACACTACAGATTTAATAGAAACACTTCCTGCAAATACTTATAAAATGTGACCACTCTTTCGTTTTTAAGACCAGTGGCTGATGAAATCTCCTGGTTAGTTGAAAAGTCAGTATTCTTGCTAATACTATAAAACCAAGGGTTTTTGCCTTAACATCTCTTTCTGCGTATAGGATGGGTCTGAACCAGGGCTAAATATTCTGTTACCACTTAGCATAGGTGGCGGTGTGGTATTTACATGAATCATTAAGAGGTTTGCAATAAATTGGTAGAGAGCGAGTGCCGATTCTTTTATTTTAATTGCACATAAAATTAATTGCTTGCAAAGCATTTTTCAAAAGACATATTTCTTGATGTCTGTCATCTCCTGCAGGCATAGTCCGAAAGGGTTTTGTGGGCTGTCTCAAGGATGTGCATTTTATGAAGAATTACAACCCCTCTGCTGTTTGGGAGCCTCTGGTTTGGCAGAATTCAGAAGAGCAGGTCAACTCATATGACATCTGGGAGGGATGTCCCTCTTCATTGCAAGAGGGAGCCCATTTCCTAGGAGCAGGTAGGTTCTCAAGTAGCTATCGGTCATTGCTGTGCACCCATGTTCCATCCTTGGCATACTTGACTCTCCCCTGTCTAATTACTTAGACCTCATGTGAATACCTGGTTATGCCTGATGCTCAGAGTTTAAATACATAATATAAATGATAAGAATCGTAACTATCTATTCGTGCGGAAGCTCTATAATGGCCCAAAGCAGCTCTGAGTGTCCATCTGTCAGTTATTTTACTTAGAATGAAATGTACTTAAATGTTTCAGCCCAGCCGGTGTGGCTCAATGGTGAGGCACTTACCCAGGATTCTAGAGGTCACTGGTTCAATTCCCAGTCAGAGCACAGCTCAGGTTGTGGGTTTGATCCCCAGAAGGGTGTTGTTTAGAAGGCATCCGATCCATGATGTCTCTCTCACCATTGATATTTCTATCTTGCTATCCTGCTTCCTTCCTCTCCCTTTAAAAAAAATCAATAAAAGCATATTAAAAATTTGGAAAAAAACACAAACACGTTTCAAAGGAGTTACCAGATTAACCCACAGATCTCTGTTTATCATGTAGAAGGCCAATATTTCTCAGAGTAGAAGTTCAGCATTACAAGGAGATAAGTAGGTCCTGAAGGGAGAGCTGGAGAATAAAACCACTATCATTGCCATTTGTCCCAAGGCTGCAGCAAGGGGGAGGTGCAGTGACCCTGGCATGTCCCAGGCTACTGTCTCTGCCTGGCAGCCCCCCCCCCCGCCAGGGGAAGGGGTGGAGGGGAGCATGGCAGCTTGGGGGACATGGCTTGCTTTTCAAATGAAAGCCCACCTTTGCCTCCTGCCTTGAGAATGAGGTTGGTCAGTTACTACGTTGCTTCAATTGCTTTCAGAATAGAAAGCCACGTGTGTACGTTTCCATTGCTCTTTCCCGTCACTGTCATTATTCAGAGTTTCTATGCAGTCAGTGCCAGTGCTTGTTGTTAATGATTACATGAAACAGTAATAGTTTTAGTTGTAGCTGCGATTTAAAGAACAAAGTACTTCCTCTTTAAGGGTGTGTCAAGTTGCTTCTGCCACTTGGGTAACATCACAGGATTTCTGTTACCCCGGGTGTGTGTGTGTGTGTGTGTGTGTGATTTTTTTATTGATTTCAAAGGGGAAAGGAGAGGGATAGAAACATCAGTGATGGGAGAGAAAGATTGACTGGCTGCCTCCTCCATGCCCCCCCGCCCCCCACTGGGGATTGAGCCTGCAACCCGGGCATGCGCCCTGCCTGGGAATTGAACCTCCACCTCCTGGTTCATGGATTGATGCTCAGCCATTGAGCCACCCCAGCTGGGCTACAGGGAGATTTGTTAACATTGATTTGCATCTTCTTTTGTGAGAGATTTACCCAGCCGCAGTGTGTATCCTCAGGGTATCTCGGGACATACAGTGCTGGCAGTTTTGCAGTCCACGAGCTGATGTGTACATACCCTTTTCTTTGAAGGGTTCCTGGAACTTGATCCAAGCACGTTTCATGGCGGCCTGAACTTTGAGATTTCCTTCACGTTCAGAACAGACCAATTGAATGGGTTGCTCCTTTTCATTTACGACAAAGATGGACCTGATTTTCTTGCGGTACGTTAATTCTTTTAATTAAATATATTTTAAACTGTCAGATTCCATTTTAAAATAAACCATGGGCTTACGTTATACCAAATTGGGGGTTTCTTTCCAGATTCGCTCTTGTTTTTGTTTTTTACTCCCAAGCCACATCGCTTTAAGTTCTGGAGGCCTTTCCCCATTCCCAGAATCTCGCATCAACCCCCTTTGCATCTCGGCTATGGTGTTGCTTCACATACTCTCTCTGCTGTTAGACAGTGTTTATCTCAGAGCAGCAGGTCCATGGAACAGAGCAGGGGGGTCCATGTTTATTGCACGAATGAATAGTTAAGTGAAGAACTGATGACCTGATGAACTTCACAAAGATGCTGTTTACACGTAGCAAAAGTAGTAATTTTTATCTGGCTTATTTGTTTCATTAGACATGATAGAGCTCAAGTTTTTAAGTATCCTGGGTCGCTGACTTGACTTCTCACAAAACAAAAACCCAGTAGGGAAAATAGATATCATGTACCATTTTGAAGGAAAACTTATTGGAGGCATTTCCTGTCTCATGAAAAATTGGGCAAACTATGTTCATATTAGAACATGGCACCTTAATCTGAAAGAAGCAATTATGTTAGTTAAGATTTAAACTAATAAATCTGAAATAGTACATCAAAATATGTCTTACAAATTTGAAATTGAGTTCACTAACCAGTTAAACTTAATCAAGCTTGACATTTCATTTTCTTATTGTCATATTTCCCTCCCAAAATTAAATTGATATACAAAGTAGTATTTTCTCATTTTCTAAAAACTCAAAAACAGAACTATAGTTCAAACCATAGTTCTGTCCTCTTCAGTCACCTATGCTTGGGTATAATCTTTACCTCGTTGCATCCCCAAAAAGTATTTGCCAACCTCATATTGGGTCATGTCATATAATCATTACTGCCTATGACTTTCTTTGACTCACTACAATATTCTTCATGTCAATTATAAGCTTGCAAAGTACTTCTTTGTGTGCTACTCCAGTTTGACTTAGAACAAAGTAGACTCTTTCTATAGAGCGCTTTCAGAGACAATTCTTCCTTTTTTTTAAAAAAAGAAATTTTTTATTGATTTCAGAGAGGAAGGGAGATTATATATATATATAATCTCAATGATGAGAGAGAATCATTGATTGGCTGCCTGCTGCACGCCTCACACTGGGAATCAAACCCACAGCCTGGGCATGTGCCCCGACTGAGAATTGAACTGTGACCTCCTGATTCCTAGGTCCATGCTCAACCACACTGGTGGGGCTCAGAGACATTCCTTGCTTTTCTTTAATAAAATGAACTTCTGCCCTAACCGGTTTGGCTCAGTGGATAGAGCGTCGGCCTGCGGACTCAAGAGTCCCAGGTTCGATTCCGGTCAAGGGCATGTACCTTGGTTGCGGGCACATCCCCAGTAGGGAGTGTGCAGGAGGCAGCTGATCGATGTTTCTCTCTCATTGATGTTTCTAACTCTCTGTCCCTCTCCCTTCCTCTCTGTAAAAAAAATCAATAAAGTATTTTTTTAAAAAAGAAAATGAACTTCTGCTCTCTCCCAAAGTGTCATTCTGAGTCTATTTTTTAAAAAAATCTTTATTGTTCAAACTATTACATATGTCCCCTCATTGACCCCTTCTAGTCCCTCCCCATTTCCCAGGCCCTTGCCACCCTATTGTCCGTGCCCATGGGTTATGCATACATGCACACAAGGTCTTCGGTTGATCTCTTCCCACTCACACACACTTCCTCCCCTGCTTTCCCTCTGAGAGCAAGTCTTTTCATACCCGTTTGGTTCTTTGCTGTGAATGCAGGTGGAGCTGAAGAGTGGGACACTGAGCCTCCGGCTAAACACCAGTCTTACCCTCACCCACGTGGATCTGTGGCTGGGGCTGTCCTACTGTGATGGGACGTGGCACACGGTGAAGGTTCAGAGGGAAGGTGCCCTGGTGTCTGCAAGCCTGAATGAACTGGTGGAGCGTGTGTCACAGCCCAGAGCCCAGCCTCTGGCAGTGAATTCCCCCGTCTACCTAGGAGGAGTCCCCCTGGAGCTGCAGGCCTCTCACGCACACCTGGGTTTGGAGCCAGGTAATCTCCACCTGGAGGAATCACAAGATCATGGCAGCCCTGGTTGTACCAGGTTTCGGTGGTTCTTGTTTCAAGATGTAGCAATAGGATCAGGGTAAAAGCAACACCCACCCACTTCTTTAGAGCAGAATGTGAGGTTCTATATTAAAAAAAAACACAGACCACGTCTTCCCATAGTTTTATATGTTACCCTACAATCGTTATGTTTATAATGAGTATATGTCATCTAACATGCCTTCAGGAAATATAATTTAACTTACATGTTATAAACTAGTATGTTTTCCTGGAAAACATATTTTGAAGACTAATCATCTGGGTTATTTTGAAGACTGATCATTATCTAATTCACAGAATAAAAACATAAGTAGGTTGGTGTGCAACTAGGAAACTGGCGTTCAGGTCACCAGGGCTGTTTCCTGCTGTAAGTGCTAAGTGTCTCCATGCATCTCCACGGCCCTGTCCTGCAGCAGTGCGCAAGGAGAGCTGGGTTCAGCTGAGTTTCAAACTTGCTTGTGAAAAAAAATCCATGTTTCATTGATTCTTCATAACCAGGAAGGAAAAGTTCATGAGTGTATGAGTCATACTGAAGTATTCAGCTCATATCACGGGTTTTTAACATAAGCAGAGGAAAAAATAACTCACATAACTCATAGCATTTTAACTCACATAATGAGACTGAGCATGATTAGAGAAATTATTTATTTGGAAAGGTACCAGTGGCTGATTTTGTGCTGTGTGCCAGGCATGGTTCTGAGAGCTTTCCAAGAGGTTGAGTTTGTTGTTCCTAAGGCGCCTGTGAGTTAGGTGTTATTACCCGTATCTATGTCCCCATTTGACGGATGAGGAACCTGAAGAGCAGGGAGGAAAGTACTGTGTCCCAGGTCAGGTGGCTGGTAAGCAGCTAGCAAGCCCTTGGGTCAGGTGTCTGCTTTCTTATAGGAAGTTCTCCCTTCATGTGCATGGGCCACTGTTCCTTCTCTATAAGGCGGGGGGAGAGGGGGGCACAGAGATCCCCAGCCTATGGCCCAGCATGCTCCCAGTGTAGAAAATGGTCTCTGCCTAATTCAAAATCCAAGCACTGTAAATGGTTAAAATTTCCACAAAGCAGCTTTTGCCTATTTGGTAAGTACATAAAGATTTAAATGCCTTCGAATAGAAAATATATGGCAAGCTCTAAGAAGACTTTTAGAAGGGTACGGGTAAGGAGTTAATGAATATCTGAGGTGTACGACAGTAATGACATTTTCAAGGCACTTAAGATGTAACAGAGGCTGGAAATATTACATCCATATAAAGGCTTCTCCTGAATTCAGGTTGCCGAGGTTAGAAAGGGCTTGGAAACCCTTTATCTGAGCAAGGTGACTTGACCTTATTTAGATCTAGGGGGAAAAAATCCCTACCACGCGTTTTACTTTAAAGTGTCCCAACACCCATTCCCGTCAGGGCCCTAGAGACATGGCTTAAACTGGGATTGTCATATTATAATGACAGAAGTTTAGAACATCAACCTAGACCCAAGGGGAATGATTTAATCTATGCTGTGACTGAGTCTGTAATCCTGCAAGATACTTTATTTATGAGTAATACTAAATTTTTATCAGTGCAGTATCAGCTACATCAGCAGGCCTCAAAGCACTGATAAAATACGAAGTACAGTAGCTGAGACATAGTAGGAACTCAGTAACATTAGCTATCATGATCCTCATTGTTACTGCTCACCAACATACATTGGAAATGCCTGGAAAGGTTATTAATAATGCTTATCTCATGACCCTGTTTTCTCGGATTCTAATGCAGATGCTTTGAGTGATACTGATCTTTGCAAGTTGCTGCATGCTTTAGACAGAGGTCAGGAGAATATTCACTGTGTAGAATCGCAGCACAGGTGCTGGTCACCACTGCCTTCCCGTGGTAGGGTGCAGAGAAGTTGGGTGATTCAGCTCCATGCCGTCAGAAAATCGCTGGCAAAGAAATTTGAATTCTTAGCTTTGGAATTTTCAAGCAGGTGCCTTTGTATTGAGCTTCATTGCTTTTAATTCAATTCACCCAACTTACGGAGCATCTGCTGTGTGTTCACTATAGACCAGCAAGTATCGATCGGCCGGGCCTAAAGGAATGTGAATAATAGCAAAGGTGTTTAAAAAGGAAATAGGCCCACGTCATGTGTTTGGAGAGATAATAAGACACCATATAAACTCTGAAGAGAACAATGTGGTCATTGTTACCATTAAGTTATTTTACTGCTCAGCCTTTGCATAATGATGTTTTATTTCCACTCTCCGCTGAGATGCTTTTGTGTTGAAAAGAGCTAATCATATGCTAGGAGCCTTGCAAACTTGACAGTGTTCAGTTCAGAATGAGTGTGTGTGTGTGTGTGTGTGTAAGTGTGCACAATGGCAATCTCAAAGGTGGGCTACTCATTTCTTCCGTGACCACTTTGTGCAGTTTTCTGAGCAGAGAACTGCCAAGCCTCCCTGAGTTGGTCTCTGTTTACATCAACTAGCGTGTCACTCAAAGCAACTACTGTCCCCCAGCTGGCTGGCTGCCCTGCAGTTTGCCAACTAAAAACCAGTGCACCCCCCTCTGTTTCTCCACGTTCTGTGTTCAGCTTCACGAACTTGAACTGTGCGGTGGTCGTTTTAAAGTCAACTGTGTGGGTGACACATTCAGGGACACTTCTGGGTGTGGCCTTTGCCAAAACAACTCAGTCCCTGCCATGCCACCATGAACCCCAAACTGGGATGGTTTGTATATTCACAGTTATGGAATACAGTGAAAATGGTCGAGCACAGCCGTAGCTCCCCTGTCTGTTGATTTTACAGGGACTTCGTTCTATATCTGTGAAGCAATTAGTGTGGGGTGCAGGGCAATATCTGAGGACCCTAGTGTATTTCAAAACTCTGTTCTCCCTCCTGGTGTCCTGCATAATACCTTTGATGGGTGTTCCTCCCTACCCCCCCCACCAGTGATCTTACTGAAAAATCATGCTACTTGAGATATTTATCTTTGTGGCCCTTAAACACTCACTTTTGTAGCTAACTTAATTTTTTGGAATCGAGAGCACATGGATCCCCCCACCTCTGCCATAACGTGCAATGGGCTAAATTTCATTCCAGTAGCATCTACACCAGGAGAAAATGTAGACCTGAAGAGGGATGGATAGTCCAGGCTTTCAGTTGAATAAAGTTCAGTTGAATTATACTCATCTGCTTACATTTTTTCCCAAGTAACATCAATACGAGCATTTCCTTGTAACGGTGGAGGGGTCACCAAGGGTTCCCCCAGGAGATGTGCAGGTTTAGAGATTGTATCTAACGCACCCCTACCCCTCACCCAGATGTCCCACCGAGGACAGAGAGGATGGGTGAGGAGTGGCTCTTGCCCTGTGAGTGACCAGTCTCTCCCTGTCGGCCAGGTTTCGGCGGCTGCATGCGGGACGTTGCGTTTGAGCG
>PVJC01026491.1:0-23963 GCA_004026665.1 Murina feae
AATGAATTTTAAAAAAAGATTCTGTTCCACTGCCAGTACTCTTCCTTGTTTTCCACTGCTATTATAGAAGTATTCTCTTTATATCATTTCAAATGAATTCTGTTAGGAAGAAGTGGATCTGAGTAACCTGCCTGCCATCTCAACACAATCACCCTATTTTTTCTAGCTACTTTTTCTCCTCTTCTCTGTAACCCTCCCTTTAACTTAATCCTATATCAAGGATTACTTCAATTATGACACTCCCCAAATCAAAGTCTTCCAAGACTTCCAGTGCCCAAACTACAAATATTAGTATTCTAATATTTAAGATTATTCATAATCTAGCTCAAATGACTCTTTCTAGAAAACTCTAACAATATGTCTTCTTAAAACTAATCCACCAGAGAAACCAAGATGGCAGCATAGGGAAACACCAGGAATTACTGCCTCACACAACCATTTCCAAACCACAAGGAAAAAAAAAAACGGACACCACTCAGACCCACAGGAAGGCTGGCTGAGTGGAAATTCTACAACTAGAAAGAGACTGAGACGCAGAGGAGGTGCGGAAGTAAAGTGCAGAAGTACGGAGGTGGCCGAAGAGGGCTCACAGAAAGGGCTAGCAGCATTTCGTACAGGAGGGAGGCACAAGCTCCCGACAGCTCTGAACTTCAGTTCCAGGTGAGTTTCTGGGGTCTCAGATGCATACGGGGAGGAGCTGGACTATCTGGCACTGTCTGGCACTGGGAGGAACTCCAGAGTGGCTTGAAACCAGGTGCCTCTTAGGGCAGGGCTGAAAATCAGCCATAGGTGGTTGCTCCACCCTGTAGATTCCCTGAGACCCCGCCCCACCCAAGCTGGGTGCAGAGGCTTTTGCATATAAAAGGCTGGGAAGCCCCAGGCAGAAGCTAAAATAGCATCTCATTAGAGTTCCAAGAGACAGTGAACCCGGTGGTCAGAGCGAGACCACCCAGTCTACAACTCCTCAGATCCATAAGGGACACACTCAGGGGGCAGACTCAGTGGGCACCAAAGTTCCACTGAAGCAAGTCTTGCCCCATAAAGGTGTCTCCAGCATAGAAGTTCTCCCACCATAGACACAGCTGATTCTCACAGCCAAGTGGCCTGGAGGTCAATTCCTCTCAGTGATATCAATAGCAATCAAGGCTTAGCTACAACAAGACTGTGCACAAAGCTGACAAAGCAGGGCACCAACAGTATCCACTTCAGGTAATTGAGGAGACTGAGCCACTGAACCCTATAGGACATTTAGCACAGAAATACACCCTATCAATGCAGGGAAGAAGCCAAAATGCAGAGACAAAGAAACAGGTCACAAGTGAAAGAAATGGAGGAAATCAAATGACTGGATATAGAGTTCAAAACTACGGTTATAAGGTTTTTCAAGAATATTCTAGAGACTGCCGATAAATTTAGTGAGACCCTCGAGCATATGAAAAAGGACCAGCTAGAAATTAAGCATACACTAACTGAAATAAAGAATAATATACAGAGATCCAACAGCAGACTAGAGGATCGCAAGAATCAAGTCAAAGATATGAAATATGAAGAAGCAAAAAACACCCAGCCAGAAAAGCAAAAAGGAAAAAGAATCCAAAAATATGAAGATAGTGTAAGAGTCTCTGGGACAACTTCAAGTGTACCAACATCAGAATTATAGGGGTGCCAGAAGAAGAAATAGAGCATGATATTGAAAACCTATTTGAAGAAATAATGACAGAAAACTTCCCCTACCTGATGAAAGAAATGGAAGTGCAGAGAATCCCAAACAAAAGTAATCCAAGGAGGACCACACCAAGACACATCATAATTAAAATGCCAAGGGCAAAAGACAAGGAGAGAATCTTAAAAGCTACAAGAGAAAAGCAGTCAGTTACCTACAAGGGAGTACCCATACGACTGTCAGCTGATTTCTCAACAGAAACTTTGCAGGCCAGAAGGGAGTGGCAAGAAATATTCAAAATGATGAATAGCAAGAACCTACAACCAAGATTACTTTACCCAGCAAAGCTATCATTCAGAATTGAAGGTCAGACAAAGAGCTTCACAGACAAGAAAAAGCTAAAGGAGTTCATCACCACCCAACCAGTATTATATGAAATGCTAAAAGGTATCCTTTGAGAAGAGGAAGAAGAAGAAAAAGTAAAGATAAAAATTATGAACAACAAATACATATCTATCAACAAGTGAACCTAAAAATCAAGTGAATAAAAAATCTGATGAACAGAATAAACTGGTGAATAGAATAGAATCAGGGGCATAGAAAGGGAGTGGATGACAATTCTCAGGGGGAAAGGGGTGTTGTGGATGCGGGAAGAGACTGGACAATAATCGTACACCTATGGAGGAGGGCATTGGGGGAGGGGGGTAAGGACAGAGGGTGGGGTGGGAACTGGGAGGAGGGGAGCTATGGGGGGAAAAAAAGAGGAACAACTGTAGTAATATGAACAATAAAGATTTTAAAAAAAACTAATCCACCATTTCAGGTAAAGTTCCTATTTGCTACACTTCCCTAAATAGTTACCACATTCACATTTTTCTGCTTCTATAACTTCTTATCTCCTCCCTCCACCTTATTGCTCATGTTACTGCTAAGCCTAACAATCATAATCTTGTGGACTCTAAAGACTCTGAAAACAGTTGACCTCTTAAAGCCTTCGTGCTAGTTCAAATCAATGTCATAGCTCCTCCCTGAAAAACCCATATTACTCTGAACAAATCTTTCTTTTAACATTTATCTCTTTATATATTGTCTTTTCATTGCTGATTAAAACATTATCTCTCATTCTTACATTACTTCTATTTAATTCATTTACAAATAACTACCACAAGCGGTACTTCACTAAGTTTGTTTTACATATTTGGAATCCTTATTGTAATCTTGATAAAACAAAAATCCAGGTGTTTCATTTTTAGAGTAGTTGCCTACTCAAGTCCAGCAACCAAAAATAATTTCAATTCCAAATCCTTGATTGTATCTCTCATAAAACACAAAGAGGATTCAAATATATGGTCCACAGCACCATAAAAAATATAAAAATTCCTCTTCTCTTCAATCCTTTTCTACTAAACTTTGCACCTACTCCACAGCATCTCTCTATACAATCCCCACATCCTCTTTAAATTCTTTCACTGCTCAGTTTAATACTGCTTAACCCTTATCTTTTCCTGAACCAGAGTTGGGTCAAGATCATTTCATCAGATTTCCTCTCCCAGAAACTTGGAAGTAAGACTAAGATATTTTAGCTCAATATGAGCATTCCACCTGTCATGGGAGAAACCTATTTGACAAAAGAGAACTCTCCTCAAGAAATAATAGTTCTTCAGAAGCCAAAGAAGTGGGATTGACAATTACGCAATTATCTTAGCCGAGGTAGCATGAAATCTTGTAACAGCATGAATCTAACATTTAAACTAAGACAGCTGTCTAAAAGTCTGCTGCATACTTCCTCTTAACTCTTTTGTATATTTTAGAAAGAACTTAAAAATACATAAATAAAATAAGCATAGAATATCAAAACATGTAAATAAGCACCAAATTTCATAGTGTGTGTGGGGGTGGGAAAGATATTTTAAAAGAGACAGAATTTCTAATGGGTATTAAATACTTTCAAATTTTTAGATAAATGGAAAAAGACCAGGAAGCAAATCCAGTGAGTTCAGCAGGCTCACCTGAGAAGTTCTCCAGAGGAACGGCTGGCTTACTTCGAGTATCAAAGGGTGTCTTATTGCCTTGGTCCAGAACCTCTGGCACAGGAGACAAAGGGTTGAGAGGCTATGATGAATGGCAGGGGACTGAGGTAGCTACCATGCTCCTATCCCCATGTCAGGGCTACTCTTCCACCGTGGACTCATCACTCTAGGAAGTCAGTGTGTCAGCCCTTGTCAACCCTTACACAATTGATTCCTTTTAGTTCATCCAACTGTCTAATATTCATACTTTTTTTAAATCCTATCCAAGGATATGTTTTTATTGATTTTTAAAGAGAGAGAGTGAAACATCAATGTGAGAAACATTCATTGGTTGCCTTTCATATGATCCCTGATTGGGGATTGAACTCACAACCGAAGTATGTGCCCTAACCCTGAATTGAAGCTGAGACCTTTTGGTATGCAAGACAAAGCTGAGCCAGCTGGCCAGGGCTCATGCATTTTGTTTTTATTTTCTTTTAATCGTTCTCATCAAATTCTTTCTATTCTTATACTCCTCAGCTTTTAGCATGTTAGTTACTTTTCCTGCACTTAAGTTTTAATCTTATCTACTTTTAACTTTCATCCTATTCTCTATATCTTAATTTTTTGTCTCTTTTACTTTCATGGTTTTGACCTTTTATCTCATTGGTCTCTAGCCTTTTCTCATTTATATTAAATCTCATCCACTTTATCTTTTTATTATTTTTTAATGTTTAACCTTTCATCTTATTTGGCATTTCATTCTTCTAAATTTTTTAACTTCTATTTCCTCTATATTCATTTTTTTCTCTGAATTTGCTCCCAATTTTTTATTGTCTTCTAAATATCTACCCTTCTTTATAAAATGAATAAAGTTCTCTCCTCTTCCTCTGCCCTTATAATTTTATACACTGAAAATTTTTATTTTCACAACGACTGGTAGGAGGTAGGGCCAAATGAGTGCTGTCAGCATATCCAAGGAGGTAGGAGCCTTTCTTCTTATTCTTCAACTCAGATCCCTAAGCCTACTCCCACCTCCAGTCCCCACAGCCCCTCTTGTCCTGTTTACAATAAGTCTCAGAAAATCTCACCTGAAGAGATTTAAAAACCAACGAGGAAACCCTTCCTCGGGCTCTAATTTTACATGCAGTGGTTGGTTCAGTTAACTTTCTGAAACTCTGCAAGTATTGTGGTTGTTTGATCGGGGGTGGGACTTCTTTTATTGTTTGTGAATTTATGGAGATGTACAGAGAACTAAAATAGAGAGATATAGAGGAAATGATGGGAAGAAAGGGTAAATGGGACAAGAAAGCAGGCATAGAAGAGAGGAAAATATCTTTATAAGATTTAGGGCAAAACATGTTAAGAGTAACCCATGAACGAGCAGGTCATGGCAGGTAAGAAGCTCCCTAGGAAGAACTCACTGTGCAATGTCCTGAACTGCTTTATTGAGGCTAGAGGTTTCCAAATTGTGGAGCCTCCTCACCAACAGATACGCAGGAGGAGACCCACTGGGAGGGCTGTCGGGGGAGAGAGAGTAGCCTCAAATGAGTTATCTCCATGTTGGTCTATATCTTGTCTTGTAGAGTCATCAGATGATCCTCTCAGTGTGCACCTCCCATATCTCTACTTCTGCCCTATGCTTATTAGGGAACAGCTGGTCTAAGTTGGCTTTTGTTATTGTTGTTGTTAATCCTCACTGAAGCATGTTTTTCCATTGATTTTTAGAGAGTGGAAAGGAGAGGGGGAAAAACACAGAGAGAGAAACATTGAAGTGAGGAGAGACACATCAATTGGTTGCCCCCACAAGCACCCTGACCAAGGCTGGTGTGGGTCGAGCCTGCATCGGAGGTATGTGGTTTTGACCAGGAATCAAACGCACGAACCTTCAGTCCATGGGCCGAGGCTTTATCCACTGAGCCACGCCGGCTAGGGCTAAGTTGGCATTTTTACAAATTTTTATTATTGTTAATTTGTTAGAACTTGTATTGGGAAACAGGTCCCTCAGAATATTAAAATTTATAAGAAAAATGGGGCCCAATACTCCCAAATTGTGAGCCTAGTGTCTTCCTCGGAGGCAACTTTTGGGGCACAAGGATATGATCTGCCATTGGACTTGTGGGGGGAAAAAATGGCTCTATAATAAATCTGACAAGCCCAGTGACTGAAAATAACCTTACATAGTGATCTGAACATAAATTCCTTATTGGAAGGTCATGCCCAGGCATGTAACTTCTTTAGTAAAAGTTTTATCTTTGCCTTAAATTCAATACAAACTCTGTCCATTGTTTCTTTGCATCTGTGTTAACACACCTTTAAATTACCTATATTTCAGATCCTTCAGAAGCTTAACCACCCTCAAGAGAGCACATAATCTGTCAACTATCCTGTAATCTAATTCCCAATTTGCTTTTTCCCACATTCATGTAATCCTCCTTACATTCCCTCCTTACTCCAAATGTAAAAGAAACTGCAAAACTGTCACTGTGAAGCATTTTCTCAGTCTGTTGAGACCTTGCTTCCAGGCCTGTCTTCTGTTTGGATCAAATAAACTCTAGTGACATCTTTTAAGTTTTTTCTATAGATTTGGACATTCTCATGTCAACAGACTTTAGGGATCCTTCCTCTGCTTCCTCAAGGAAGAACACAGTGCTATTCTGGAAATGGTTTAACTCAGTATTGAAGTCTCGGTAATAATGGTAATACTCTTGATTCCGTGCACTTGTTTCTGTCAGAATTTCTGCCTTGTACACACAAGGGAAGTTTCCCTTCAATGGGCCCTATGTCATTGTTTACTTATCATTATCATTTCTAACTTATCTCATAAATTCACATTCCCAGGCCTTTCCAGAGAAACTGGAACCTCTAGCCACACCCATCAACTGTTTGACACCATTCTCCATAGTCCTTAAAAATATTCAATTGGCCGCCTCCCTAGGAAAAAGCATCAACTCAGAAAACAAATAGAGAATCTTATTTTTAGAACATGGGCATAGTCTGCCTAAGTCAAGATGATGTTGGTTTGTCAGTGAAGCAACTCTCAGCAGTAGCATTCAATACATTCTAAAAGAATTTCCTGCCATCTGGAATGTGCCCTGTAAATAACTAAAATTCACCTGCTGAAAATTATCTTTTGAGATCCCAAGAGTAGGAACACTAATGTCTTGACATCTTAGACGTTTTAATATTATTTGCCTATAAAATATCTGGATTTCAAAACATTTTTCTGCCCACATTTATTGCTTTGCAATGTTGATCTTTCCAACTATAGAGGAAAAATAATTGACAAAGTAAAATTTTGGTGACCTGATAGTTCACTGATTCAAAGGATCATAAATCCTTCCTTTCAATTTAATTTAATTTCCTGTCTTGAGGTTCACTATATGTGATATTTCTTTGATTAACTATATGATATTTACTCGTCTTGACTCATTTTGGGAGATAAAGAATACCAATTCTTACAGGAAATTTAATGCAATCCTGCTAGAAGTATCAAAAAAATCATACAGTAGTCACCCCCTTTCTGTAGGGTGATATGTTCCAAGACCCCCAGTGGATATCTGAAACCACTGACAGTACCAAATGCTATATATACACTTTTTTTCCTATACATACATACTTTTTCACCCTTAAGATGATGCTACAATCTGAGTGTCAATTCTTCAGGTGAGTATCTGGAAGCTAATCTGCATTTTGATAGCAAATGTGCAGGGACTTGTTCATTTCTGCCTTCGTGTACTTTTTCCACATGATCATTTTCCTCTGTATTTATTTTTTATCTATGTATTTAGATTTTTTATTATTGTATTATTTATTTTAAAAGAAAACTCTTACCTAGTTAGATAATAAATAGGGAAACATTCTTTAAAATTTTTCTGTGAAAATAGTTATGGTGTATAAACACTAGGGAGTCAGTAAATATTTTTGAGCATGGGAGTTACAGGAGTTATGTGATTGAAGTAGATCTTGCTATATGGTCAGTGCATGTGGCTGAGATAGCCTGATTACAGGAATACCAGTTTTGAAATGACTGCAGTCCCATAAGCAGTGAGTAAGATGAAACTGGAAGAGACCACATACACCAAGGAAGAATCCACTCTGCTTGGAGTACATTAGGCATATAGAGAACTGATTTATGACATGTATTGGAACATAGCCTGGTTATTTCATCCCTCAAAATCTCTTCTTTCCTCATCTGCAATATGGGATCAACAACAGTTCCTTCATAGGGTTCTCCTGAAGATTAAATGAGATAATACACATAAGCTGTTAAGCATAGTGCCTTTTACAGAATACGTGTTAAATACATATTAGTTATTATCCTATATAATAAAGAGGGAATATGCAAATTGACCATCACGCTGGTTAATTTGCACCCACAGTTGAGGCTAAGTTCTCATAACGATCCTTAAGGAGCAATCAGCAGGGACCTGAGGCTGCGCACCCACCCACCTCCTGCATGGGACTTGACAGGGAACCTCAGGTCATGCCTTCCACCCGCAGGGCTTGATAGGAGACCTCAGGCTGCTCCCCCCACCCTGGCACCAGGCCAGAGGAACTCAGGCTGCACCCTCTTCCCTGGTGCCAGGCCAGGGGACCTCAGGCCATACCCCCTGCCCTGGCCCCAGGCCAGGGGACCTGAGGATGTGCCCCCCACCCAGCGGGACTTGACGGGGGCCCTCAAGATGTGTCTGTCCTATGCCCTGGTGCTGGGCCAGGGGACCTCAGGCCATGCCCCCCACCCCAGCACCAGGCCAGGAGACCTCAGGCTGTGCCACCTGCCCCAGTGCCAGGCTGGAGGATCACAGGCCACTCCCTCTGCCCAGTAGGGCTTGATGGGGGACCTCAGGCCATGCCCCCTCTGCCCTGGCACCCAGGGGACCTGAGGCTGCACCCCCCCCACCTGGCAGGGCTTGACAGGGTGGGACCGGCCGGGTTTGGATCTAGCCCAATGAAGGGGGGGCCATCCAGGTTTGGGTCTCGAGCAATTTTGAGGTGCATGTGGGTGGTTGAAGACTTGACTTTGGGTTCCACAGTGCACCCCAGACTCTGACAGGAGGAAGATTTTCATATACGTTTTACTAATTTTCTTTAATCTCTGACACTTCTATTATAGAGAAAGGGCAAATAGCAATATTAAAATATTTCCTCTAATTAATCCCCTTTTAATGTGCACGAATTTCGTGCACTGGGCCACTAGTTAAATATAAATAAAGGAAAATAATGAGCTCAAGTGAGGCAGGGTGACTGAGGAAATAGTAATGTCACTGACAAACTGGTATAGTTATTCTGAGAAAATTAATATATTGGAATATAGTTATTTTATTCCCAGATACTATGGGCATAAATCTTAAAATAAAATACAAAGGACACATTTCATACTATCTCCTGTGTCACAAACATTTCAACTATTTCCCCCAGAATCTCTACCCATTTCATTTGATCACTCTTAGATGTACTTCCCATTCACCTTGATTTAAAAGTTCCATTAGGTCCATTTCCATTGCACCCTCTTCCACTGGTATCCGCCCACTTAGGTTCATCTGCCTGCTTGACTTACATGTTGTTTATATCCTTTTCCAGAATATTAATGAAAATGTTAACTAAACCCATCCCTTGTGGCTTACCACCAGAACTCCTATTTCCAAAAGTGGGTATGCCATAATTTATCATCAACCTTTTATTTTTTTCCTCTCAAATCAGTTTCCAGAATCACAATTGGCTTTTTAAACAAAAGAATTGGAACTAATTCACAGAGTACATTACAATTGTACTACAGGCCCAGTGCACAAATTCATGCACAGCTGGGGAGAGAATGCAGGATTGGCTGGCCGGCCTGCCCCCAATCGGAGTAAGGAGGGCCGATCAGGGGTGGGGCTGGCCAGAGGGAGGGGCCAAGGACAGTTGGCCAGCCAGCCCCATCCCCTGGTAGAACTCCCAGTCTGGGGACAATTTGCATATTAGCCTTTTATTATATAGAATCTGCCACATCTATAAATGGCAATTGATATGCAATAGCTATAAATACACAAGGGGGAATAAAGTGGTCAAAAGGAAATTATCAGGGGAAATCTGGAATTATCTGTTCCTTTCAATTGCTAGAAAATATCTGACTCATACACCTAAACACCATATCAAAGCTAGTTAAAGTTTTCACCTCATGACATAACTGTAGATCTTTATTTAACATATTAAATATTTTATTTCATTTGTTTATAGTTTTCTTAAAAGGTTTTTATTTTTCTATTTCCAATGATTTGAGCTAATAAAAGACATTTGCTTAAGTTAGATATCACCAAGTAACATCCAGGATTTGTGAATCAAGGAATGTGCTTCTCTAAACAGAGAATGTACAACCACAGAGGCCTTCCCCAGTTAGAGAGGAAGAAATAAACTAGTATAAGGAGAAAGAGATATTTACAAAGAAAATGCATGGGGTCATGACCAGTTTGGCTCAGTGGATAGAGCGTCAGCCTGTGGACTAAAAGGTCCCAGGTTTGATTCTGGTCAAGGGCATGTACCCTGGTTGGGGGCACATCCCCAGCAGGAGGGTGTGCAGGAGGCAGCTGATTGATGTTTCTCTCTCATCGATGTTTCTAACTCTCTATCCCTCTCCCGTCCTCTCTGTAAAAAATCAATAAAATATATTTTTTTAAAAAAAGAAAGAAAATGCATGGGCGAGGCCCCACAATTACAGAGGAACTAGAGTAGCCAAGATAGGAATAAACAAGGTGCCTCTGTGAGCACCCCTTGTGGACACAGGGGCCAGCAATCCTGTCCTCTTCTCAGATTCACAGAATTCCACCGCTTTAACTTACTCATATTCTCACTGGAAGGTAGCCAAGTGTCAAGAATCGTCTTCAATATCTGGGTTTTATTGCTTTCTGGCTCTGTGGGCCTCAACCTCCTGATCTGGAATTAATGTTTACCTGGCAAAACTGTAGGAAGGATTCAGTAATACAACTGGCACAAAGCACTTCCCAAGGCAATTCATTACTAGGGATACCAAAGGCAAGAGGTTAGTTATCTGCTAACACCAGGAATTACCTGATGAAACAAAAGATCCTTAAACATTTTAAAGTCATAAATGTTGATGCCTAATGTTTTAGAGTTTCAAGCCACCTGTTACAAGGAAAACTACAACTTAAGCAGCAAGCTAAAGATAGAATTGTAAATGAGTCCTGGGTGGCAGTTCTCTCTATGGAGCATGCCTACCTTTCCTTCTCTCCCCTCCCCCTGCCTTCTCCTTTCCCCTCCCTTTTTCTGCCCCCTCCCCCCAGCCTGAATTCTGAATTTCTCCCTCTTTGGTATCTCTAGACAAATCTCTCTCCTCTCTCCTCTCTCCTCTCTCCTCTCTCCTCTCTTCTCTCTCTTGTCTTGTAAGTTCCCTTCTTTTCCTGTAACTTTTTTCCTGAGCCCATTTCTTCTACAGTTCTGCCTCTGTGACTTTCTAACTAAACTTTCAAAAATAAAAATGAAATTAAAAATGAGTCATGGGTTCCATAACTGATGCTATCCAGCCTTTGTTGCTATCAGCCTTTCTATTAGTCCAGCGGTTCTCAACCTGTGGGTCGTAACCCCTGTGGGGATGGAACGACCCTCTCACAGGGGTTGCCTAAATACATCCTGTATATCATATATTTACATTACAATTCATAACAGTAGCAAAAATACAGTTATGAAGTAGCAACGAAAATAATTTTATGGTTGGGGGTCACCACAACATGAGGAACGGTATTAAACATCGCGGCATTAGGAAGGTTGAGAACCACTGTATTAGTCTAATGAGCACCTAATGACTCCCTTATAACTCAGCCAGATAGAAAGGACTATTCTTCACACCATCAGACCTAAGTTTTACGGGTAAAATGGAAACTTCAAATGAAACAAGTATTTCTTTACAGAACTATCAAACAATCACTTGGTTCAGTGTTTTTGTCAGAAGAAGGCAACTGAGTTGACATTTCTTTAGGACATTCTTCCCCAGAAAAAAGACATCTTTGAGGCCTTATGCAATGAGTTCTATCAGTCAATTTGAGGAGTCCTAAAATTAGAAAAGCTGCAACAAACTAAATGCATTCAAACATCAGGCTCCACTCTGCATATATTTCCCTAAATCTGGGTCCCTCTCTCACTGTATCCTGTTCCTGCTCTGTTCCTGGGAGGCATTGTCTGAAGAAGCAGAAAACTAAACAGAGTTTATAAATCTTTGTACCTCACATGAAGCTCCCTTAAGTTTCAGAGTCCCATCTGTTACATATTCAACATTTCCCTTAACTTCCCTTTAAGCAATTTTGATGCTATTGTATTGCAAAAGTGACCTTCCAAGAACAGGAAAACAGTATTTCAGAGTTAGAAATGACCTGTCACATTGCCTCTAAAGTGGCCATGCAGGCTCTATAGATTCAGAAAACTTACACTCTCCAACCCCATTAAAATGGCTAATAATGCCTGGAAAGTGGTTATGTTCCCAGGTAAAGAGGTATTATTACAAAGACTTGACCCTTTCCTGCTTATCCCAGGATGAGAAATTACAACTATTCAACAGGGGAGGTTTAAGGGCCATTAAAAGTGAGCCTTTTTTCTCTCATAAAATACACTGAAGTAAAAATATATCTGGGGAGGGGCAGGTCCTACTGACAGCAAAGATTTGACAGAATTCTCTTCCCAGGATGAAGCTACAAAGTAGATCAAAGCAGAGTCTCAATTTTAGCTCTAACAACATAAAAACCATTACAATAAATCACTTTTCCATGGAAGAATCTCTTGTATATATGAAGCTGTCAGAAGCCTCCCTTATACACATAAAGGGTACCACATTATACACTAAAAAGGAGCACTACAGAACTAACTCAAGAATGGGAAAGATAAATGAACACCTACAACAGAGGTTTGGCGATTCCTAAATAGCAAAAGTCAAGAAAAAAATCCTGGAGCAGGACTTTGATGCATCTCTATTCTCTTCATTGACTAAGGATGCCCCAGTAACACCCATCAATAAATGCCCAGCGCTATTTTATGACCAAGCTCACTTTTGCTAATTTCAGTTTCCATCAGTTTTTAGCTAGAATATCAACTTGTTACAGCCCCATTGGATGGAACCATGAAATCTCTTTGTTTTAGTGCAGATAAGTTTTTATCTATTTCCTTTTTTTTTTTTTTTTTTTTCAGTTTTCCAGTTGCTGTGAGTATCTCCTTCCTGATTGGTTTATTTAATTTCTGTTCTGCCTGGGATGGCTTCACTTCATAAATCTGTAATTAAAGAAACCACTGGAGAATGCAGTAACCCAAAGGTTGAGGTGAGTTTTTTTTTTTTAACATGGGTCATACATCTACTCCTTTTGCCAAATGATATTGAAATATTCATGTTAAATTAGCATAAAGCACATCCTGTTTTATGAGGAAATGTTGCAGAACACTATAAGTGATGCATAAAATATAAGTTTTTATTTTCATACACAAGAACAGTCTTACATATATCAAGGGTTTATTACTTGAGGTTTCTCAAGCCACTGAAATTTTCCTCATGGTATCTAGAACATAACAAACCTAATTAATTAAGAGTTCTGTGGTTTAAATACTTTAGGTCTGAAAATTCATAAATAACACATTGAAAATCATTTTGTCATTATGTAATTTGGGGAGATAGAGCATTAAAAAGAAGATGCTAAAGGAATTCTCATCTGCAAGACTTTTTTCTTCCCTCCAGTGTTGACCAGATGCTCTCTGGCCACAGGTAGCAGAGTTATGCAAACACTCAAGGTTTATGTAATATATTTTGGCTCAGGGTATATTGTGAAAATAAATGGTGTGTGTAATATTGTGATTTATAATAAGTACATATTTGGTCTTCATCTCGGTTCCTGGCATAGAACTCCTAAACCCCTTGGAAATTCCTAAGTGATAAATAAGAACAGTAAAGGTGTCCTTTCGTATACCAGTGAGATAATGTTTGTAAAGCTCCAAAGGATGCAGGCTGGTTGCCAGGCAGGCCAATGCTGCAGTTAGAGGTTTGAAACGTTCAACCTACCCTCGACCTCCAAGGAGGGGAGAGAAGCTAGATCAATCATCGATCAATCATCACTGGCCAATGATTCACTTAGCCATACCTATGTAATAAAGATCCCTTAAAAACCCAGAAAGGAGAGGCTTCAGAAAGCTTCTGGTTGGTGAACCAGACCTTTCCGCCATGTCTGCCCTGAACTCCAGGGACAGAAGCTCCTTTGTTTGTGTATCTCTTCTCCTGGCTATTGATTCATATCCTTTTTTAAACATATATTTTTCTATTGATTGCAGAGAGAAAGGGAGAAGGAGAGAGGGATAGAAACATCAATGATGAAAGAGAATCATCGACTGGTTGCCTCCTGCAGGCCCCACTCTGGGGATTGAGGCCCACAACCCCAACAAGTGTGTTGACTGGGAATTAAACCATGACCTTCTGGTTCAGAGGTTAATGCTCAACCACTGAGCCACACCAGCCAGGCTGATTCATACCCTTTAATATTCTTTGTAATAAACTGATAATCTAGGGAATAAACTGGTTTCCTAAATCCAAGACTCTCCAGCAAACTAATTAAACCCAAGGCAAGATCATGGGAACCTCTTATTTTTATAAGAACCTGGACTTCTATTAGATATCAGAAGTGAAGGGGGGGAGGATAAAAAATAAGTAAATAAATAACCAAAAAGAAGTAGGGGGGGATGCAATCTCTGGGTAAACAGTGTCAGAACTGAATTGCAGGGCACCCCTTGTGCTGGAGAATTGCGTGGTGGTGTGGAACAACCCCTCACATTGTAACTGGGATCAGAATTATAATGTGTAATGGTCAAAATAATAAAAGGGAAGAATATTTTGATACATTAAATTTTCTTCCTAAGACAGTGGTCTGGCTAAAGACAGTTAAACTCACATAGCTCCATAATTGGGTCTTAGAGAAAATCAATATACTAGTAAGAAGAGGAGGAAAAAACCCACTTCTGCTACTTCTGTCATAACTATCTTGAGATAGAGTGAGAAGTGTAATGATAAAGACTCCTTCACCAAACTTCAGTCAGGCTCACCAGTTGGGAAGGGGTCGGAGGGCTATGTGAAAAAGTTGAAGGGATTAAAAAGTATAAATTGGTAGTTACAAAATAGGATGCAAAATACAGCATAGGGAATCTTATATAATAAAAGGCTAATATGCAAATTGACCAAACCACAGAACTACCAGTCACTATGACATGCACTGACCACCAGGGGCCAGACGCTCACGCAGGAGCTGCCCCCTGGTGGTCAGTGCACTCTCACAGGGGGAGCACCACTCAGCCAGACCCAGGGTCACAGCTGGTGAGCGCAGCAGTGGTGGTGGTGGTGGTGGCGGGAGCCTCTCCCAACCTCTGTGGCAGTGCTAATAATGTCTAACTGACAGCTTAGGCCTGCAGGGCTCCTGTACTGCAAGAGGGCACAGGCAGGGTTGAGAGACACCTCCCCTCCCCTGCAAAGAGTGCACAAATTTTGTGCACTGGGCCTCTAGTATAGTCAACAATATTGTAATAACTATATATGGTGCCAGGTGGGTACCAGACTTATTAGGGGATCACGTCTTAAGTGATGTGAATGTCTATCCACTATGTTGTACATCTGAAACTAATATAATATTGAATGTCAACTGTAATTTAAAACTTTTTTTCAGCCCTCTTCTCAACTAAGCCTCAACCTCAGCTTCATCCTGGCCTTATCAGGCCTGCATAGCTCAGTCTTAGCAAGAATCCCACTAAATCGGTTTTGTGAGAATCTCCCACTCATAATGCCTGAATATGATCAAATTTCTCATTCCTACCTTTAATATCTAATCACCTTGGCTTGTCTTCACTCAAAATCCGGTCCAGTCAGTGTAGCAAGATCCCTCTACCCTTGATGTCTTCCTTTAGTATTGTGTCATCCACTGATGCCCTCACTCTATTCATTGGCTATAAATCCCCAACTTGTCCTTGTTGTATTCAGAGTTCAGCCCCATCTCTCTCCCCAACGGCAATTGTCTTGACATCTAAATAAATTCTTTCTGATCATTTTAACAAGTGTCAGAATAATTTTATAACAGAATTCAACTTTATTGGACAGAAATTTGGAGGGAGGTTTGGCAATTGTACACCTTTCTTCCCAAGATCAAGTTTAGTAATTCAAGTTTGGTGCTTGAAATCAGTGGTAGTTATCATATTTACACCATAGAAATCATCAAACACTGCAAATCAGGGCTTCTCTCCTCTCTCTTTGACACCTCCCGCTGTTAAACATTTACCACACACTACCCATTGGAAATGACTATAAATGGTCTCATCCCAAATCCCAGACTGGTGCTGCTGTGTAGGATTTGCATTTATCCTATCAGTATGGTGCCCTGAGCACAACTCTATTAGCAGGTCCAGGGTCCAAATTAGGATAAGAACTTATACAACCATCCTAGGATCCATTACTCATGTTTGCTATATCTAGGTTGATTACACATATCCATTTCATTGTTTATTTAGAACTTGTCCAGGTGTTTTCATTTTTAACAAAAGTATTATGCTTAACAAAAGTATTATGTTTAATTATCTTTTGAAAGGGAAAATGTATTTGAAAAATTTTTACTTTGTGCTTCTAGCTTCTGCCATGGTCTGGTATAATGTGTGAGACACATGTACTGTGAGCAGAATTAGAGTTCTTACTCTAACACATGCAAAAATCTGAATGATAATTTAATATATCAATAAAACAAAAATTCATAACTACTTCTTGTTAGGTTTGATTGAGCAATTGAATTGATACCCCTCCCCCAGGAAGTGGCTTTCCAGGTCATTTCACTATGGACATTCCCTTTGACTACATTTCACCTGCAGTGACCACATTCCGTTATCTCCCTTCCAAGTATGCTTAAAGAAGTCTCCGGCCAGGAAAAAGCCCACCAAAAGTCCTTTAAAAGCTGCTGACTCCCATCACTGGGTGCTGGAGCCATCCAGGCTCAGCCACCTGGTGAATGGATGATTGAATAAATTCATAATCCCTTACCACTCTGGCCTCATGTGTTCCTCCTTTGGCAACCTAACACTTTTATTTTTATTTTCAATCTGAAAGATGACCAGTGACAACTCATCTCTTTTTCCAACCCTTTTTAACAGCCCTATTTCAGGCCACAGGCAAAATGCCTATTGATAAAGCAAAGTATATTTCTGCCACCATCAATCAGGTACTGGTACGTCCTTTTAGACAAGGTGTGGGAGGAGAGGCATCCTATGCAGCTAATGGCACTGGTCAACCAGTGGGTGAACAAGTCTCATGACCCATGCTGAAGTCTTCAAGGAGCACAAAGCTGCCAGGACTTGAGAGAGAGGGTTCAATAGCAGAGATGAAAAATTATGGCTTAGAAATGAAAAATCTAAATGAAAAACAATCTAAAACAGTCCTGCTATAGAGGGTATAATGTATCTTCAAAGGTCAGTAGTATTCTTTTTTTTAATACATTTTATTGATTTTTTACAGAGAGGAAGGAAGAGGGACAGAGAGTTAGAAACATCGATGAGAGAGAAACATCCATCAGCTGCCTCCTGCACACCCCCCACTGGGGACCTGCCCGCAACCAAGGTACATGCCCTTGACAGAATCGAACCCAGGACCCTTCAGTCCGCAGGCCGACACTCTATCCACCGAGCCAAACCAGCTAGGGCAGGTCAGTAGTATTCTTAAGAAGACTGAACCCAAAGTCAATTTAACAAAAGCAACTCATAAAATGCATTTATATATCACTAGATAAAGCATGACTTTTCAAAATAAAAACTTATTTACATTAAGTTTCTACATCCTCTGTTTCAAATTTTCTTGTGCATATAAAAAAGAATCTAGAGCTGTCAACATGGCTCCATTAGCTGAAGAGAAGCTTTGTACACAGATGTTCAGCTTTATGTCAGAATTATCAGGTGCTTGAAACTGAAAATCAATCAACTTAATTCCATAATGTTTGTTTGTTTGTTTGTTTGTTTGTTTCATCCAATTTATAAAATCAAAGGAAACCTTAGGAAGATATTAAAAATGTCTTCCCCTCAAAGATTAGAAAAGAAACTAGGAGCGTTCAAGTGAAATTGATTATTTAATTTTGAAATTCAATAGCTGTCTTTGGGAACATACTATCTTTCATCAGTAAAAAGTGTTTTGATGGTATTTATACTTTTAATTAAATAAAATTTTACTCTCTAATATATTGGAAAGAAATTGATAAGGAAAATAGTTTTGCCATATTTAAATTTGGTGAAACAACCAAAAGGATTATTGAAACAACTTTTGCCTTATAAAATATTAATCATTCACTGATATTTAATTTTGAAAATAGCCTTTGAATGGATCTCTTATATAGGTTCATCAATAAAATAAAACAATTTGATGGTCAGTAAATCTTTTTAAAGAAATACAATTTTAATGGTTTTTCAGCACTACTGTCATTCTTGAAAGTCTCCCAGTTTGGATGATAAATTACATGATCACTTAGCCATATCCCATCCCTGAAAAAAGTGAATGGAATTTTCTATTTAGGACCAAGGGTGAAGCAACAGAGAATGTAGAAACCAGCATTATTCTCATCTTTTCCTTTTGGCCTATGCTCATACTTAGATTTCTTTTCCTTTAAAACATTCATTTTTGAGTGCTCAATGTAGCTGAGCCTGTGGATAGGCTGGGGGAAAATGGAATAAGCTGAAAGTAAATTATCATTATATTCCATAGAAACCATCTGGCAATAGCATTGAGTGTAATTATTGCACCACTCATCATACAAAGGTTTACTTTTACTTTTTATCATTTTCTTCTCCTTAGTGAGAGACAAAAAAACTGGTTGACCACAAATTTTGCCTTTCTGAACTCCTGCCCTCACATCTTGCATGACTAAGTATAATGAATGATAAATTACCCGTGGCTTTATTCACTCCATTGAGCAACTGCTCAACTGAATGACAAATAATTAGCAATAATAGTTTTCCGTTTTAATATTGCCAACACAAGGAGTAAAAGGATGAGTTCCTTTGAAAAGTTGTAAGTTCTAAGTTTGAATTCAACGTTTAGCAAGCTGTGTTATGGGTTATGTTATGATGTTATGTTATGTTATATATTATGTTGTATTATGCTGTCTTGATGTGATGTGATGTGATGTGATGTGATGTTATATGGAAAATAACTCCTAGTACCTCAAAATGTGACCTTATTTGAAAATAGGGTCTTTGGAGTTATAATTAGCTGAGGTCTTAGTAGAGTAGGTTAGAACCTTAATCCAATATGACTGTTGTCCTTGCAAGAAGAGGGTAATTTGGACACAGACACATGTAGGGAGAATGCCTTGTGAAGACAGAGGCAGAGATTAAAGTGATACAGCTGTAAGCTAAGGAATGTCATGGGTTGCCAGTGGGCCCAAGAAGCTAGGGGAGATGCATGAAACAAACTTTCTCAGAGCCCTTAGACGGAACCAACTCTGTTTCAAAAACACATAAGCAAAAGGCAGCCTTCTTTTTGAACTAGGCTTAATTTCTGGTTCTGGATGAATTTCAGTATTCTAAAAATAAAACAACTGAATTCACTGATTGATTTGAACAGTCAAAGCCAGATAAATAAAATCTGTCTCAAGTCAAGGCTTCCTATGTGTTTTGTTTTGTTTATACCCTATAGTAACCAATCAACAAAACCCTACCCCCCTTGCCAAGGAACATCCAATCTCAAGAAATCCATTCTCTGTGAACTCTTCATCAATAACTGAAGAGCAAATTATGGCCGTAAATGTTTGCTAAAACGCTTTACTCTTAGTTGAGGCCACATAAACCTTAGGCAATGCATGTGGAGCAGCAGAAAGGCTAAATGGCCAGCATTATCAAAAGGAAAATGCAAACCATAAAACCTACAAGTCAATGAGGAATTCTAGAATCAATGCACATAGAGGAGGGGTAGTGCTGTGCAAGGCATGTGGGCAGTACCACTCAAATGCCTGCACCCAGAGTGAAAAATGGACGGCTTACCGAACAATACAAGAACAATACAAGGTGATTATGACCAAGGAATTGTACTAAGAGCTTCTCAGGAGCTACACTCTGTCTTGATCAGTCTTGTATTCTCCAGAAAGCCTAGCAGAGTGTTAGCCCCAAGATGTTGCTTAATGATCCCTATAGAATCAAAGGGAATTTTTAGTTGGGATGTGTGCTACTTGACTTATGCAATTTAATTGGGTGGTTGAAATTAAAACGGGTGCAGAACCAACTAAATTTTTTAAAAATATATTTTATTGATTTTTCACAGAGAGGAAGGGAGGAGAATAGAGAGTTAGAAACACCGATGAGAGAGAAACATCGATCAGCTGCCTCCTGCACACTCCCTACTGGGTATGTGCCCGCAACCAAGGTACATGCCCTTAGCCAGAATCGAACCTGGGACCCTTGAGTCCGCAGGCTGATACTCTATCCACTGAGCCAAACTGGTCAGGGCTCAATTAAATTTAATAAAATCCCACCCGGCCTGTATCTCTGGCCTCCAAGCCTTTAAAGGAAGAGAAGAGAGTAAGTTTGAAATAGGTAAGAGCACCATTCAGTTTGGAGTCACATTCATTCACAAAGCTTTTGAATATTAGACCTTCAATGGTATCCTCAAATGAGTTTAGACATGACTACTAGATACTCTGACAGGATAGAATAAAGAAGACAGGCATCATACAACTTTATGTGTGAGTCTCTTTACTAAAGCAGCTCTGAGTAATACTTTTATAAATATAGTAGTTCCCCCCCGCCTTATTGACAGGGGATACATTTCAAGACTCCCAGTGGATATTTGAAACCACAAACAGTAATGAACTCTGTATACAAGGATTGGCAAAAGTAGATCTACAGTTGTAATACAAATAAATGGAACAATAATTAATAATAATATAAGAATAAACTGTTTTATGAACTCACAACTGTAAACCTACTTTTGCCCACCCCTGTATAATATGTTTTTCCCTATACATACATACATTTTCACTTAAAGGAAATATTTCACAGCTTTTCTTTAGTATATTCAAATTACCAACATCACTACTCTTTCACTTTGAAACCATTAGGAAGTAAAATAAAGGTTACTTGAACACAGGCACTGTGATACTACCAAAGTCAGTGTGATAACCCAGACATCTGCTAAGTGATTAATGGGGCTGATAGCATACACACCATGAATATCTGGACAAAGGCATGATTCATGTCCCTGGCAGGATAAAATGAGATGGCAAGAGATTTCATTATGCTACTTAGAATGGCACTCAATTTAAAACTTATGAATTGTTTATTTCTGGAATTTTCTACTTAATGTCAGACCACCATTGACTGTGGGTAACTGAAACCACAGTAAGAGAAACTGTAGATAAGGGGATTACTGTACTGCAATTATCTTATGAATAGCCAAAAGGTTCCAATCAATTATATATAAACATTTATATTATAATGTCTATAACGCTCATTAGTAATTCCAGTAGCCTTAGCAAAGAGCAGTGGCTCTGTGAGGACCTTCTCAATCATAAAATCAGACCTGCTCAGGCCAGAGAGTTCTCCATCATAGGAGCCAAACACCCACTGTATCCAAGCAAAAAAAAAAAAAAAAAGTACCATAAAGGAACTATGGCTTTTCTCTGAAACCTCAGCGTTGGCACAGTGCTGGCCACTTAGCTACTCACTCTAAGAGCCAAGCACATCCACATGTCCACAGCTTCCTTCTGAAAAGCAGTCATGGGAGATGATTTCTGCCTTCGTTGCCATGCTGTGCTTCATTAGACTCATTAGCAAGGCCAAGGCTACATGAGACTCACTATCATGGCCAAGGCGAACTGGTCCAGGGATCATTTCTGAGACATGCCACCCACAAAGGCCAGCAGAAGTCTACGGAATAAACCGAAAGAAGAACCTCGCCAGGAGAGACGCTCTGTACTCCACAGTGAGCAACTAAATCAGTAAAATATGCAGTGAGTTTCAATACCTCCAATGGGAGAGCAGAGACCACAAGTCAGAGAAGAGAGTGGACAAAGAAGATACTCAGTAGCAGATAACATAAAAATCTCCATAGAAATTGAAGAAAGTAAACACATTCAGAAATATAAATAAGTCTGAGGGAAAAAGAATAAGAGTGATTATTGTTCAATTTTGTCATTGGCGTATTCTTATGTTGAAGTCTTAACCTTCGGTACCTTGGAGTTTGACGACCTTATTTAGAGACAGTCTTTATAGAGGTAACCACGTTAAAAAGTGGTCATTAGGGTATGGTGTTAATTTCATGTGACTGGTCTCCTAATAAAAAGGGAAAATTTGGAGACTGACACGCACATAGGGAGAACACCATGTGAAGATGAAGGAAGAGACTGGGGTGATGCTTCCGCAAGCCAAGGAATGCCAAAGTGCGCAGGCAAACCACCCGCAGCGGGGCAAGAGGCATGGAATGGACTCTCTCTTGTGGTCCTCATAGGGAGTAACCTTGCCAATACTTTATCTGATTTCCAGTCAGCAGAGTTGTGAGACAATAAATTTCTGATGTTTACGCGACCCACTTTATAGTGCCTTTTGTAAGGCAGCCCTAGCAAACTAACCAAGATACCTAGACACACTGTTGAATCAGAAATATCTGCTCAGTTTTATGGGGCCAACTATTTGGCTACTGTACTTTGTCTTCTCCCTTCCTTGTGTACCTCCACAATAACCCCCATCACCTTCGGTAACCTGTGCGTCTCTGTTCCCTGAAAGCTGAATGAACTAAGCTAACCCAGTGGGCATTCAGCAATGCTTAGGAATGAGTAAATAAAGCAGTTGGAAGCCAAGAAGCTGCTGCTTTGGGATCCTAAGTCAGAGAATCAGGAAATTTGAAACAAAAGAGCTTCAGGGAGTAGCATCCAGCCAGCAACCTCAACCACTTGGCAGAGCTGAAGGAGAATAAGAGGTGAAGCCAAGAAACTTTCATCCTGACAGGCTTTCTGCTGGGGAATGATCAGGTCTCTCAGCCCCTGGCTATTCCCATTCAAGCCACTCTCTGGAATGGAGCAGTCCTAAAGGAAACAGAGTCCACTTTCTACAATCCAGGGACTGCAGTGCAACAGATACTCAAGAAATCAGGATCATCTCTGAGGGAAGCTTTTTGGTTACCCAAAACAGTTGCTTTAAGGTGGCCTAGGGGCAATATTACGTGGGTACTTTGTGTGTTCTTTTAGTCTTCACTCTTTCTTAGAGCTCATTCTTTTACATCCTGGATTCACTGGATGCCTGGTGTGAGGAAAGATCTGGCACATGTCCTGATTCAGCCATCTGTGCCTTCTCTCCCCACGAAGGTGAGAATACATCAAAATAAATTATTTTGAAAGCACATTCTCTCCATTCAAGTCCTACTTCAAGACCTCACAATAGAGGGCACCACCAGGATTCTCATCCTTGGCAGCAGCGGAATGGGGCTGCTAAAAAACGTGCTCAGTGGTTGCTCGGGGAGAAAGGAAGACTTGGGGTGAAAGCTCTTCCAAGTTTCAGAGAAAAACAGAGCCCAGTGCCAAGACTGCCTTCTAGGTGGTCAAATTGCATTGCTCATTAGTTACAGCGAATGGGATGATTCCAATTCAGCCCCGGACAAGGTGGCAAGTGGACATGTGAGTTTAATTGCCGTTCATTAAATGTTTAACTTATATATTTTTCTATTTAAGCCTGTTTTTTTTGTTGTTTTTTTAATATCTTTATTGTTCAGATTGTTACAGTTGTTCTTTTTTTCCCCCATAGCTCCCCTCCTCCAAGTTCCCACCCCATCCTCTGTCCCCATCGCCCCCCCCCCGTCCTCATCCATAGGTGTACGATCATTGTCCATTCTCTTCCCGCACCCCCAGCACCCTTTACCCCCGAAAATTGTCAGTCCACTCCCTTTCTATGCCTCTGATTCTATTCTATTCACCAGTTTATTCTGTTCATCAGAATTCTTATTCACTTGATTTTTAGATTCACTTGTTGATATATATGTATTTGTTGTTCATAATTTTTTATCTTTATTTTTTCTTCATCCTCTTCTCAAAGGATACCTTTCAGTATTTCATATAATACTGGTTGGGTGGTGATAAACTCCTTTAGCTTTTTCTTGTCTGTGAAGCTCTTTGTCCAACCTTCAATTCTGAATGATAGCTTTGCTGGGTAAAGTAATTTTGGCTGTAGGTTCTTGCTGTTCATCACTTTGAATATTTCTTGCCACTCCCTTCTGGCCTGCAAAGTTTCTGTTGAGAAATCAGCTGACAGTCGTATGGGTCTCCCCTTGTAGGTAA
>PVJC01026492.1:0-23964 GCA_004026665.1 Murina feae
CTTACACATACTGTCAAATTTGTCTTCCATTCTTTTCATCCACCTTATGACCATTTCCCTGAATTCTTTCTCCGACAAGTTGCTTGCTTCCATTTCATTTACTTCCCTTTCTGGTGATGCCTGTTTTTCTTTCATATGCGGGCTGTTTCTTTGTCTCCCCATGATCTATCTTCTCTGGGTATCTGGTTATATAGTTTTTCTCCTGTGTTTATTTAAAGGCACAAAATACAACACAGCAAGGCACAATGCACAAGGATGTGAACCCAAATGTATTCACGATACTTATAACCCACTAATGGTTACCACCGTAGAAAAGAGAGTTAGGGGGTTAAAAAAAAGAAAGAAAAAGAAGTAAAGAAAGGAGAAAGGGAGTGCCAGAACAAATTTTGGAAAAGGAAGGCAAAGGAAAAAAAAAAAAGATAAGAGCGATAAAAAAAGAATGAAATAGAAGGGGGAAGAGATTGTATGGGGAGAAAACTCAAATGGAATAGCTACTAGTAGCAACAAATGACATCTACAAAGACCTAGAGATGAATGGAGTACATCAACTAATCAATCAATTAACAATTAACATCTAACAAGGTTAGGAGAAACAGAATTAAAAAAGATAACCAAAATACAAGCAAAAAACAAAAAGGAAAAGCGAGACAGTCTCACCAAAAATTATAAAAAACCCTAGTATAATAAAATGATGCTATAGGAAATCTGAAAATAGAATGAAGAACACTAATCTCAAAATAATATAAAGATAAAATAAAATGACTCTTAGGAAAAGAAAAAAAATAGTAGTAGTAATAATATTGATTAAAAATAAAGATACAATAATTAAAAAGATAAAATCAAGTGAGGAAAAAAGACAAAAAATTGTTTCTTAATGGAAAAAAGGAAAAAGAAACAAAATTTTTTTTTTTGAAAAGAAAAAATTAAAAAAAGAGAAAAAATGTGTAGTAGTGAGGGTCATTCACTTCTTCTGCTCTTCTGATTGGTGCGTCTTAGTCTTGTCAGCTATTCAGGAGAGTATGGAAGTTTCTTGCGATTCACTGCTCCTCTGTGTTGAAAGCCAGTCCTGATTTAAAAGCCGGCAGTATTTAGGTTGTGTTTTAAAAAAAAAAAATCTTTTTTACAGTTCAGGGTAGAGTCTGGGTGTGGCTGTATTAGTTGCCTGGATACTGGAGGGAGGGTTTGTCTCCTCAGGGCACAATGGCTGCCTAGGTCCCGGGCTCCGGCATGAGTCAGCACCAAACTCGCTGCCACCTCTCCTGGACCCCCTTCTCTCTCCAGATTCCACAACCCAGCACCCTCTCCCACACTCCAGCCACAGGTAAATGTCTGTATCCACAATGCCTTATGTGTGGGGCTCAGTGCAGTTAGACTCCGACCACAGAGGCGGGAGAGGCTGCGGCCGCGCGTGTGCCTCTCCTGCTGGCACGCTTCAGTCTTTACTGTGGACCCAGATGTAGAATCCACTTCGAGGGGGCACCTTCTCTCCTGCCCGCACGCCCCAGCCTTTTCGTGATTGTGAAGCCGGATCGAGAATCCCCTGCCGACCAGCAGTTCCACGGACCCTCTTTCTGCTGCGCCGCTGGTCTCAGGAGACGCGGCTAGGTGCTGGCGCCAGTGCCGTGCGGAGACTTTCCGATCCTCAGGGCTAAGGTCTGGCAAAATATCTTTCCCAAAGCCTTGAATTTACCTCTCTCAGGAGTCTTCTGTCTTATCCAGCTGCAGGCTGTCTCCCAGCTCGATCTCCACTGCCAATTCAGGCTGGAAGCTACTCGTTTCAGCTGCTTTCCCTATCTGCTCTGGGACAAGGCACTGTCAGATTCTGCATTTCTCTAGATTTTTTTTTAGTTAAAATGTCAGTAGCACTAACATATTGATTGCTTATATAGAGTAGATTTATTATAATTTCATGATTATTAGTGTTTACCTAAATCATCTTGATAATAACTTTTTAAAAATAATGGAATGTGACACTGTATGACTAGGTCAAGAGAAGATTAATATTTTTGTACTTGAAACTTTGGAAACAGAATTTAAGAAGGTAAAATAGGACTGTGTGTATACACTTAAAATGTTACACTTGATACAAAACTTTCAGGTTATCTTTTGTATTGAGAAACTAAATTAATAGCTATTTAGGAATAAACATTTGCTATTTGACAGATTATTTTAAAACTTTATATTTCCACATGAATTCAGGAAATATCCTCCACAAATTTAAAGTTAAGCCAATTCTAAAATTGATTTTTGTTCAAAAATATTAAAGAGATCCATTTATAGTCTGAAAATCACTAGGCATTTAGTAGCGTAAAGTGTACTTGCACCAATGATAAGCAATTAACGTGAGCACACTATTGCACGCATTTCCTGGCTTTGTCTACTATCTAGCATTGGAATAATGTTTTCTATTTTTATGATAGTAATATGTAATGGTATATATTTCAGATAGGAATTATAACCTAAATTCTTTGTTTGTAATAGCTTTATTGGGATAATACTCACAGGCCATACAACTTACCCAAGTTAACGTGCACTATTCAATGGAAGTTAATGTATTCACAGAGTTGGGCACCCATCAACATAATTAATTTTAGAACATTTTCATCATTCCCATTCCCTCCCTCTTCCCCATCCTAGCACCAGTTTTAGCTAATCACTAATTTACTTTTTGTCTCTATAGATTTCCCTAATCTAGACTTTTTGTATGAATGGAATTATGTAATATGCAGACTTTTGTGACTGGATTCTTTTCAAGGCTTATTCAGGTTGTAGCATATACCAGAACCTCATTCCTTTTATTAACCTGAATCCTTCAAAATTCAAGATACAAATCTTTTTTTTAAAATATATTTTATTGATTTTTTACAGAGAGGAAGGAAGAAAGACAGAGCCTTAGAAACATCGATGGGAGAGAAACATCAATCAGCTGCCTCCTGCACACCTCCCACTGGGGATGTGCCCACAATGAAGGTACATGCCCTTGACCGGAACCGAACCTGGGACCTTTCAGTCCGCAGGAGATGCTCTATCCACTGAGCCAAACCGGTTAGGGCAAGATACAAATCTTTAAGAAATTCATATGTTAATAGGATACTCTGCCATAATTATATTGCCCTTTCAGTTTTTCATTAATAAAATACATAGGACCTGTAACTACATCTCAGAATACTGAAGCAAAAATTGCATACCAACTTACATAATTTAGTCACTTAATTAAAATGAGCATATTTATCCTCTTAAGAGATCATGACTATTTGCTTTGATGCTGCTGGAATTTAAAGGAATTATACTTTCCAAAGTGAACTAAGGTTTTTAGATGGGAGATTAAAAATAGCTATAAAAATGGTTTCTTTCTAAAACTTGGCATGTAATGTTTAGATTTAAACAAGTTTTCTTATTTTTTAAAAAAAATATCCGAATTACATGTTGTCTTCATGATTACATATTAAAACAAAGGAAAGGAAAATTAAATGTGGTACATTGACATTATTTGGTATTCATTTATGGTTGTTGTTTTTTAATCCTTAAGGAAATGGCAGTTAAAATTTTTATGAGCTATTACTAAGTTTTAAAGAATATGCTAGGTTTACAGGCCACAGAGGAATCTTGAATTCAGATTGTGGATGAATTCATTTTGGTATTTGGACATTGTGAAGAATGTATTATTCTCTTACCACTCTGGCTCTGTCATTCTTATTCATTACCCCCACCCTTCTTCCTTTTTTGTTTTCTAAAAGGTTACTGGCTCCACCTAGATGTGTTTATCTAGATGTTTCCATTCCAATCTATGATCATGACAGACTTGGGCACCATAATTTCTTGTCTTAATAGTGAAAGAGAGTACCGTTGACATGGTATCTATACAACAGGCACAAACTAGAACCGGGTAAAACAGAATTATGATCATCCCAGACATGTTTGCTTGTTAAACTTTAATTACAAAAGGGAATAAGAAGATACTGTAGTGCCTAAGGTTGAGTAAATACATGCGATTTAGTAAATATGTTAGTATACATCTTAAAATTGTGCTTTGTTTCTAACAGCATCATTAAGTAGTTAAATAAAAGAAGATGTGTTGTAATAAACACTTAACTTTGAGGAATAAGTTTAGTATTTATAATGGTTTTATGAGTGTATTTATGCAGTTGCTTATTATTTATGAAATATGTAATTGCTTTACATATATTTGATCATTATAACCTCACTAGAGGCTCGGTGCATGGATTCATGCACTGGTGAGGTCCCTCGGCCTGGCCTGAGGGGATTGGGCTGAAACTGGCTCTCCGACATCCACTGTGGGGTCCCGGATTGGGAGAGGGTGCAGGTCAGGCCAAGGGATCCCACTGGTGCATGATTGGGGCCAGGGAGAGACAGTGGGAGGCTCCATTGTGTGTCCGTGTCCGGCCCTTCTCACCCATTTCCCATCAACCAGACCCCAGCAGCAAGCTAATTTACCGGTTGGAGCGTCTGCCCCTGGTGGTCAGTGTATATCATAGCTACTGGTCAAATGGTCGAATGAATGGTCAGACACTTAGCATATTAAGGAAACGAATCTGAAGAAATTAATAACTTATTTTTGGGAAGTTAATATATATAGATTTTTCAAAAGCTTTTCCTCTGTTTCTTTGCTTTACATTGGTATTTTTTGTTTGATAATCTCCCATATCTTTGGTTCTATCTCCTAATGGTTAGTTTACATATTACATGAGCTAAATTAACAAGCCATACATCCTAAAAACACTATTGAGAAGAAGTCATCTTCTTGCAAATCTTGCAAATTATGCCAAGTATTTAGTCCATTTGTCTTGAGTTCTGGATTTTAACTTTTCAACTAGGTTTGGAGACCTGAAAGATTCACTTAAAATGGTAGAGTAACTTTTTGGAAGTTAATTAAAAGAATAAATTGTTTTTTCATTTTATTGGTAAATGGAAAGCAAAGACTAAGAGATTTATATAGGGCTGTATAGGCTTCAGTGAAAAGACTGGAAAAAGGAATAGGAAAGCTATTAAAAATATTTTGAAGCATATAAAAGTGTTCTCCTCCAAGAAATACCATAAGAGCTGCATTTATATTCATTCATGGAGACTTTCAATGTAATGTGCTGTGCTAACACCTTATTTATTGAGTGCTTACTATGTGTAAGTTGTTGGGATCTTTTAACAGTGAATAAGGCAGATACAAGTTTAAGCCCCTAGCTCTCACTCTAGAGAGAGAAATAGATTATTAAACAACCCAAGGAGATACATAATTTTAATGTGTGATACATATATAGAGTAGAAAGTCTCTCTGATAAAGTAACTTTATTTAAAAGCTCTGAAGGATGAGCAGTCAGTCATATTGGAGGAGAAGGCATGTGTTTTAAGCATAAGAAACAGTAGTGCAAATAATAAACATTAGTAAGTACTAGTAAGTGAGGTGGGAAAGAGTTTCGCTTCTATGAGAATATTTGCCACAAGTCCATATACATGCACTCTTTTTCTTCGCTTATTTTTACGTTTTCTTTGAGATGCCTTGGCTAGCTGTTCCTATGGACAAATTGCTAACTGGGAGCCTTATTTACATTGGTGGAGGATTTCCTTTTGGGGGATTACCTGTTGTTTGGCTTTTTTTCTGGGGAAGCAAATACATCATTGTCTTTGGATCTTTTATGTGAGACCATCAGTTTCTCCAGAAAATAACCCAGCAGTTTTCTACCTAATTGTAAGTGTTCTTAAAGCCAGATGGTTCCAGTTAAACTTACTGCTACTGTTGTCAAACTTGGGCTTTACCTTTGCCTTTCACTGGTTAAGGTGTCCTTGCAACTGAACCCCTTTAGTTTCCTTTCTTCAGAGAACAAAACTGGAGATCGGGTATGGAGGTGGGCATTTTCTAGTTTTGAAGGAGTTTGTCTAATCTTTTGTATACAGATTTTGAACCAATTCTTGTTTCAGCTTCATGCCTCAGCCCTTTCAAAGGTGGTTAATTCTTTTTAAAACTGAATTTATTGGGGTGACATCAGTTAATAAAACTATATAGGTTTCAGCAGTGCAACTCTATAAGGTGATTAATTCTTAATTTTTCATCTCCTTTTAGTCAAGATAATTTTAAGTTATTTAAATTAATTCTGCCTTCATTCAGAAACACAGAATTACGGTTGATAATGATACTTGAAGTTATTTATTATAGTGATAGTTGAAGTTATCAACTGATAATTGATAATGAAATATGTGAAATACACAAAATTTTGTTGCACTTAAGACAAATTAGTAACTGTAATCTTGTGACTTCATGTAATGTGCTGTGGTAAGACCTTAATTATTGATTGGCAGCTGATAGAATACTTACTTTCTAAAAATACTACCTATAAAATAAGACATGATTGGAGTACATAGCACATAATTGTTTCTAATTTTGTTTATAAACTTATTCCAACAGAATTATACACTTTCTATATTAAATGTATTACCAGCTTTCTATTTTAATGGTTTAAAAAAACATGTCCAATTTAATGATTTAATTTTTATCTGGTTCTGTTACCTAGGGTTGCTTAATTCTGATTAGTCATTCAGTAGTATGGCAGTAAATGATAACTTATATGCAGTACATTTATTTTTAATTTCATGTTCACTTTATTTTTCTCTTTTCCCATGGCAGTTCCTCACATCTTTAACTTTTTCTGTAGTATTTTGGTTAGGAAGAAGGCTTTGATTTCCTCTTCTTCGTGCAACTGTCAGTTCAGAACAGACAGTGCTTGCCCTTAGAAATCATCAGGATGGCCAGATAGCATGGTACTTTGCTGCGTAACTGGGTCCATTAGGAAAATTCAAATATGTAAAATGGGTTGCTTAATAGTGTCCAGAAATAAAGTAAGCATACTATACACCTGATGAGGGTGCAGCATATAAGTGAGGGGATCATGTTGGTGCTTAGCAGGCGAGCACTCCTTGAAGCCCTTTAAATCTGCTCTGCCTTTTCTCCTTTGGCAGGTAGGTACTTCTAATTTTCCATCGAGTTGGAGAAGAATAGTGATGATATTCCTGAGTCTGAATGTTTATTAAATGAAAGGTGACTAAAAATAGCAACACGTTCTTAGTGTGTGAGAATAGGCAGCAGTTGAAACTACTTTCAAATCATGGTTTTGAAGAGAACCTGTTTATGACTTTTCCTTTGCCTTATAGGAAGAGAAGTTTGTAAAGAAACTTTTTGTATTAACTTAGTTGTCATTGGAATTTTGACCAGATATGTTTTCTTACTTTAAAACTTACCTCCTTTCTTTCTAGAAGTATAGGTTTAAATTAAGGGCAAAAAATTTTTTTCCCAATATTGTTCTGAGTCATACTGGCATTATGACTTATACCTGCATTTATCAGAATTTGGTTACCTATCTACTGTTATTTTAAACTTTGAGTTTGTTTGTATCCAAGAAAATATTTGTGCTGTCAGTAAGCTCTTCTTTCCACAACTATTGAGTTTGTGCTTTTTGTAAGCCAGTTCTTTCTGCCACATTGTAATCAGTCCCATTTTTAGGGAACAAACAGTGCACTTTTAAAGGAAACTAAAACATAGCGTTTTCCTTTTGGACTGAGTGTTTTTATTTTGGTAGCAATTTTGTATAGATACAATCCACAGACCGTACTGTCCATCCATTTAAAGCACATAATTCAGTGATTTTTAGTATATTCTGAGTTGTGCAGCCATCACACAATCAAATGTGTTGATACATCAATCAAAATGTATTGATTGAATTGTTTGCTTATTTGTTTTTGTTATTCTCCCCCTCCCCCACAAACTAATTAGTATATTATGATTTTATTATTATAGATAAGTATATTTTTATTGATTTCAGAGAGGAAGGGAGATGAGAGAGATAGAAACATCAATGATGAGAGAGAACCATTGATTGGCTGCCTCCTGCATGCCCCACACTGGCGATCAAGCCCATGACCTGGGCATGTGCCCTTGACTGGAATTGAACCTGGGCCCTTCAGTCTGCAGGCCGGTGCTAGCTACTGAGCCAAACCAGTTGGGGCCCCATCTGTTTTTGATATCTTTTTCTTTGCTTTTAAAATATTTTATTCCATTTTTTGTTTTTTTTTAACATTTTACATCCGTTTTAATTTTCTCCATGTGTCTGTTTGCCCTAATTGAACTCCTGTAGTAAATGTGCCTTTCTTCTGTTAGGTGTATTTATTTTTTATTTAATCATCAGATGGTGTTTTTGGAAGATGTAAATAATAAATTAATCTGGTTAGAGACAGACATTTAGTTTGCTTTGTTTTCCGTAGTTTAGCATTTAGTATATACCTGTTGATTGAATTATTATAAATAATAGACTCCTGATATAGTGGAGACAAAAGGAAATTACAATTGTTTAATGCAGTAATAAGACTAAGCTACAACACCAGTAAATAACAATCTTCAATGACCACTAAACTTGTGAAATGAGTATTTTTTATTCCATATTAATTTTTTTCTCTTATGTGTTGGAAAAGGACATATTTTTATTGTAAGATGACTTTTACTTTATGACATCAAATTACAAATGCAATTTTTTGTGGGAGTAGACATGGAAGACATTAGATAAAAATATTCTTTAGAGATAAAGAGGAATCCTGCTTTATATAATTTAATTGGATAATTAGGAGTGGTAAATAATATTGCTTATTTTAAATATTAATCTTCTTTTACAAATGGATGTTTATAGATAATAGTCCAAAAAGTTTATTAAAAATAATTCCTGCAGTGCTTGCTATTGGAAATGTTTCTGGAAAACCTGAGTAATACATTGCCCTACTGAAGAAAATTGCCTGGGAAAATTGTGATTGACAGCTTATGTTAAGGTTTGCAATCTTGCATAGGTATCATGCCAAGTTTTCATTTATTCACTTTCCTGAAAGTGCAAAGAGACTTAGAAAAATATAGGCCTACCACAGAGTTCCTTTAGAGAAACCATTGTCATATGAGAGGATGTCTGACTGAGCTGCCTATAGTTGTTGTCACTGATTCTTTAAGGGGATATGGAGACCTGTTGTTTGGTTTTATAAGGTCATTTTTAAATGCTACAAATTGATCAAAAAGTCAAATTCTTCCTTCGGTGCTACAGAGAAGTAAATGCAATTTCACAAACTTTGATTTTTTTATGTGTAGATTAAGGTTGTTCATTAGAACACTACTAAGCAAGTTAAAAAGGTTTGTAAAAACTAGATATTCATAAAATTAAGCAGTAAATAGAGTGATGAGATACACGTGATTAAGAAATTATAAATTAGTCTTAGACATTTTCAGCTACAAAGAGTGAGGTTTTTCAGAAAAATACTTTATCAGTATTATTTAAATCAATCATGGTCTTCAGCAACTTCACTTGTTGGTTTTAGTTTCATTTTTTTTTGTTATTTGATATATATTTTTTGCATAAATAATTTTTTGTTTTTTTTTTACCTATAATATTCCAATCACTGAAATATCATGTATCTCAAATATGAGTCTTCTGTAATCTTATTGCTAAATTGGGTGTATGTGATTTACCCTCTTCTCCAAATTTATTCGTGTAGGAATATATTACTGTTGATATGTGTCTGCAAAAGTGGAACATGTAAATAATTTGCAACATGTCAAAGAAAGAATAATAAGATGATTGCCTTAAAATACTTATAGGGCATTGTTTTATGATATATAATCATCTGTATATAATTAAGTAATGTGTGTGTGTGTGCACGCGCATGCGTGCGTGCTTGTACAGAAAAAGTACTTATATATGACTTTACAAGCCTAATCCCTTCTTTTAGGTACTAACTTTATTAATAGGTGGGACTCTGTTTTTGTATTTGTCATTCTAATATCACAGTTTAACTTCTTGTTTCTTAAAAACTTTTAATATTTGATATTCCTATTTTCACTTTTAAAAATATATGTTCTCCCATAATATATCCCATCTTGATCATTTCTTTGTTTTTATCATTTTCCTGTGTTTATTTGGGCAAGTTACTTGTTTGCACTTAATTTTCCTTTCATTTAAAATGAGGTACCTCATAGAATGATTATGAAGAGTAATAATTTTTGGAAGTATCTTAGAATGCCCTTGAGAAGGCTTAAAGAGATGGGATCCAGTGCTCTATACGAGGTAGTGTCTTTGGACAGGAGCCTGGATAATTAATTCATAATAGTAGGAGGGGAGGCTGAGTATATGCATCAGACTATAGTTGGTCAGATTTGGTGTGGGAGCATCTGGAAGTTTTCTTCTGATTTATTCTACTTTCTCACTGAGATAAGAACAAGTAAATAAGGAGGAGGATGTAAATTGAAGATTGAAGAGAGAAGTGTGAGATAATCATTGATGAATATAAGAGAAGTAGAGGCCCGGTGCACAAAATTCGTGCACTGGGGGTTTTGTCCCTCAGCCCAGCCTACACCCTCTCCAATCTGGGACCTCTCAGGGGACGTTCAACTGCTGGTTGAGGCCGATCCCGGTGGGCAGTCGGACATTCCTCTCACAAACCAGGACTGCCGGTTCCCAACCGCTCATCTGCCTGCCTGCCTAATTGCCCCTAACCGCTTCTGCTTGCCAGCCTGATCACCCCTTAATCACTCCTCTGCCAGCCTGATCAACGTCTAACTGCTCCCCCACCAGCCCAATCACCCCTAATTGCCCTCCCCTGGCAGCCCGGTCACCCCTAACTGCTCTCTCCTGCTGGCCTGATCACTCATAACTGCCCTCCCCTGCCAGCCATCTTGTGGCTGTGGGTGCCACCATTTTTGAGAGCCTGGCAGTCAGTTAGCATATTCTCTCCTTATTGGCTCTGGGCACCACCATCTTTGCAGCCTGCAGCTCAGTTGTTTGGTCATCCCGCACTGACCCCCATGCCAGCCTGGTTGCCCCACACAGCCTGTTTGGTTGTCCATTTGATTGCGATGGTTGCTTAGGCTTTTATATTTATACAAGGGGCCTAGTGCACAAAAATTTGTGCACTCAGGCGGGGGGGTCCCTCAGCCTGGCCTGTGCCCTCTCGCAGTCTGGGACCCTTTGGGGGATGTCCACCTGCTGGCGTGCCTGGCCAGCCTGGGTGAGGGGCTGATGGCTGTTTGCAGGCTGGCCAAGCCCCCAAGTGGGAACCCTTACCCCATGGGGTGTGGCCAGCCTAGGTGAGGGGCTGAGGGCCATTTTCAGGCTGCCCACAGCTCCCATTGACCCAACACCCCGGTGAGGCTGGCTGGAATCAGGTTTCTGGGGTTTATTTAGCTTCTGTAATTGAAACATTGTTGCCTTGAGCAGAGGCCCAGCCAGTCTAGGCAGGCAGTTTCAACTCCATCGCTGGTGCAACAGAAGCCTCCTGTTTGCTCTAGCTCTGTGGCTGCAGGCTGCCATGTTGGCTGAGTTAATTTGCATACAGCCGCTCTGATTGGCTGGAGGGTGTGGCTTGGCTGGTGGGTGTGGCTTAGGTGCCTTGGAATGATGGCTAATTTGCATATTACTCTTTTATTAGATTAGATAGATGTCTAATGAAGTATAGTGGCATTGTTGGGAATTGCTAAGAGCTTACTTGAGGTTATTTTTTGCAATTAAAGTGTAGTCATGGTTATGTTTTTTCTTCAGTCACATTTAACTGGTTGGGGGCAGGTGTAGGGTAGGTGTAGATTTGGATTTTCCTGGGATTGGTGTTTTTGCATGTGTGTACTTTGGAGGGAGAGAAGAGAAAGGGGCATAGAGGGGACATGCAATAGGGTGATGATAATGTTGACTATGGTATCTAAACCTAGTAGTAAAGAGGGAAATAATTACATGAAGGTGGGGAGGAACAGTGAAGAGTGGTAAGAAACTGAGAAGACAGGAGATGGTGGTCAGAGAGTTGGATGCTTGAAGTGAGTAATGACAAGGGCTTTGTTATGATTGTGGGAGTAGGCGGCTGAGACAGAGGGAGGACAAGATGACTGTAATTTAGGATGTTAAGTAAATGAGAGGCCAGGGTATTAGGATGATATTGAAATCACTGAGAGTTCTGACAAGTGATATTTGGAGATAGAGAAAGGAAGGGAGGCAGGAAAAGATGGAAAATGAAGAAAGAGTGGAGAGGAAAGAATGCTGGGAAGTGACCTGGAGACAAATCATTTTGTTAAGTATTGCAGTGATTACAGAAAAGTGTAAGATGTAAGGATCTAGGCAATGAATTTTTATATTAAAAAATACCTGAGGAAAAATGAAGAAGTGAGGTTGTCTTTGAGAAGAATATAATAAGGGTTGATTTAAGTTTTTTAAAGTCCCCAAGTGATGTTTGAGTGTAGGACACTGAGCAGTTATTTTCTGTTTTTTCAGAGGTTGGAGTATGTGTTCATGCCTGATTACTTTAACTCTGCTCTAATGTACAGGCATGATATCTTTAAGAAATCAGAAAAATAGCATGTATTTTTTTCTTTTTTTTTTTATATCGAGAGGAGGTTTTAAGCAAATTGCTGTTCAATATTTCTCTCATCAGAAGAAAACAAAGAAAATAAAGTTTCTATGAGAGCAGACAAAAGATTAAGATTTTCCTGTGAAAAAAGATATTATACTATTCTTTATGTTTGAGTATGTTAGAAGTTATCTAATGAATTAATTGGTACAGACTGTGGATTATGGTGAAGAGAAGTTAAAAAGTGCTGTTTTTGAAGCACCTTCCAAACTAATTTGAAAGTGGAGAATATTTTTGTGAAGATACCACAAGGAGTGGGGTTATATTAGATGAGTAATGTTTTTAGGTTATCCATAGCCAGAGTTTGATTGTCCTAGACATCCTGCTTTATCTTGCAATTCACACACATCGGCAAAGTACTGGCAACATTCTGAAAAGCTTGAAAGAGCCTGACCCATGATGAAGGTGCAGGGCTTGGAAGGTGCAGGGCATTCACGGGCTTCAGTCTCTCTTTGGAAGTGCTACCTTCATCCTTTTAAACATCTCTTTGTAGAAGTGTAGTATCAAAGGGCTCTTAGAAATGCCCTTGGCCAATTTTTCATTTTGCTGCAGAGGAACTAGGCTAATTCAAGGGATTAGCATCTAATCAAAGTATTTAGACATTATGAAATAAAAAAGTGTGTATGACCATATGGAACCAAAGTAGTCTTTCAACCTCATGTAAGAACCTTCTGGGGAAAAAATTTTCCAAATTTCCCAGAGATAGATTATGAAATTAGTAATATTCTCATCAAGTGTACAGGAAAATAATGAACCCTCTTGATAATTGTGGTAGAGGGATAGCATACTAGTAATTCACACACATATTTAATATATATACTCATACATATGTAATTCATATATTAATATAATGTTCAAGAAGAAATTACTATAAGTCTTGAATGGACATAACAGAGGAAAAAAAACAGAGGAAGGCTGTCAGGGTTAAATAATGACACAAAAATAAAATACAACTGAAGTTAAATATCAAGAGTGATTGCCGAGCATTAAACAAAAGCATCAATTAGGACTTAACTAGGCTGATATTCCACACATAGTTGACCCTTGAACAACTATGGCGTTAGGAGTATTGGTCCCTGCACAGTAAAACATCAAAGTATAACTTTAAAAAAATAGTATTTTTATTGATTTCAGAGAGGAAGGGACAGGGAGAGAAAGATAGAAACATCAATTGATGAGAGGGAATCATAGATTGGCTGCCCCACACTGGGAATCGAACCTGCAACCCAGTCATGCACCCTTGACTGGAATCAAACTTGGGATCCTCAGTCCATAGGCGGATGCTCTATCCACTGAGCAAACCAGCCAGGGCCAAGTACAACTTTTAATCCCCCCAAAACTTAGTTGTCCCTGGTATCCATGGAGAATTAATTCCAGGACCCCTAGCAGATACCAAAATCTTCAGATGCTCAAGTTATCTATGTAAAATGGCCTAGATCAATGCGTACTGTTGGCCCTGTGCATCCACGGACTCCCAACCTCCATGGAAAACATAAGTACTTATCAAAAAATCCAGGTAGTTCAAACTGTGTTGCTTAAGGGTCAACCGTATGTATAAAATTCACACTTTCTGATATGAAATCTCAATTTGTTGAGAAGAGGCCGGAGTGTTGGAAGGGGAATGAGGGAGAGGTTGATGGCAAGAATGACATAGGTTCGGTGAGAAGCGACCAGGGGAAATGTTTGTTCCAATCAGAGGGTGGTGTGGTTTTTTTCTTCTCATGATCAAGACAGCTTAAGCCCTGTACATTTTATCATATGTTTCTTTTTCTGAATTTACATGTTTTACTTAAAGAGTGTTATCTGAGTCCAATTCTTGGCAAGAATTATCAAAATGGCACATACAGGATAAAATCAGGGGCTAGAAACTAGAAATGACATCATCTAGACTGTTTCTTCGCTTTCCAAAGAAAGGGGGAGGGACAAAATGGTTATAGAGTTCTAGTTTGCTTTCTTGCAATAGCTAGTTTACCTTATTATTTTTTGTCTCTATAAATTTTCTAAAGGGAAATAACTAATCAGGTTAAACTCTCTTGGCATATTACCTTAATTGCATTTATTTATTTTTCTAAGCACTGGAATGCCATTCCAGTGATTAAGCAAGTGCACTGTGGTCTTGGTGGGCTAATGTGACAAGTACGTGGCTTGAGGCCAGTGAACTGTCTGCATGTTTCCAACCATACTTAGTTGTTTTCTGATATATAGCTATCATAATCACCATGCCTGCTATACTGTTATGATTGTGTCTATTGTGATCGTACAACTTATTGTTTAAGGGTCAAAATGTAAACCGTGTGGTTTCTTTGTACCATTAGTGGGAAGAATTTGTTTTGGGTATATCTTTTTAATGTTGCAAAAGGGACCAAGGATTTACAGTAGAACTACAGAAGCTTTAAAATATTAACAGCCCATTAAGTACAGGATATGGTTCATGAGGTTTAATGGGAAGTTGTTAAAAGGAGATGGAACTATTCCAGTGGTTGGGGAGGGGTGGTTTAGTGGCAAAGAACAGGGCAAAGAATTAAAACAAAAAGCTAGTTTTTTTTCCTATAAATAGTCAATGTTTGGGTACACTGAAGAACCACAGCAGCAGCCAGCCTCTTCTGTCCTGATAAGCAGTTCTTGCAGTTCAACAAGAATCCCATTGAGTCCATGCACTAACTTCCCTTTTCAGAGGATATCCAGCACTGTTGTGTGAAAAAAAAAAAAAGTCCTGTGGATTTGAGATGCTTGGCATTCATTAAATCAAACCTTTGGACTTTGAAATAGCACCTACTTTGTTTAACATTTTAAAAATTACAAGGCTCCTGAGACAAGTCCTGGAATAGCCTTTAGTGATTATCCAGAGAATAATAAAAATGCAAGTTTTTCAGAGGAGGGTATTTTAAAAGCAAAACAGTGTAACACTTAAGAGTATAATATTTATTATACGCCTGGGCCTTTGTTCCTTGGAGAGTGGCACACTTATGGTATACACCACATGGTCAGTGACAAGTAGAGTCTAATCTATCATGTGTGTTCTATGCATATAGTTAGGGCTTGGCTCCCAGGTCAGGGTAGCAGGCCTAGTCTAATACTTGCTTGATTTAAATACCTTTTCTCCCTCCTCCAGCTCTACAATTCTGAGCAATTTATATAGCCTTCCTTCCTTCCTTCCTTCCTTCCTTCCTTCCTTCCTTCCTTCCTTCCTTCCTTCCTTCCTTCCTTCCTTCCTCCCTCCCTCCCTCCCTCCCTCCCTCCCTCCCTCTCTCTCTCTCTTTTGTGTGTGTGTGTGTGTGTGTGTGTGTGTGAATTGAGAGAGAAGAAGGGGTGAAGGAAGGGAGGGAGGGAGAGAGAGAGAGAGAGAGAGAGAGAGAGAGAGAGAGAGAGACCCAGACCTGCTGCCTCCTGTACACACCCCAACCAAGGCTCGAGCCTGCAACCTTTTGGTGTATGGGATGATACTCCAACCAGAGCCACTGGCCAGTGTAGGTTTTTTGAGTCTCAGTTTTCTTTCTATAAAGCTCTGCTATTCCATAGGAGTATTTATAAGATCAAATGGAATCAGATACCTAAAAGCAGCTTATAAATTATTAAGTGATACACTTAGTATATATAATATTATTAGATTCAATTAGGAAAATCAGAAGCGAGGACTCTGGAACTTTGTGGATAGGTCCAGTTATTGGAATCATAGCCTACCTAATGTTGCTGCTAACTCATTCAGCAGACCCGAGCTAGCGTTACCACATGACTTCATGACCTTGTGGCTTTGGACTTTACACTAGATTGATATTATTGAATGAACTTCGAAGGTAACTGAGAGCCTTGAGGAAACTAGAATGTGAATTACAAGGGACATTCAGTCTAGCTTTCACACCTTTACTTCCTCACCTAACATTCCTTTTCAACCCAGTGCATATTATTCAGTATGCACTGTCTGGAATGCTTACATATTTCAGTTAGCCATGTAGTTGCATAACAAATCAACTCCAAACGGTGGCTTAGAACAGCAACCATCGTTTGTATTATTGCTCACACATTCTCTGGGTGAGAAATTGGGAAAGGCTCAGCTGGGCAATGCTGGCTCCTCCTCTAATGAGGTAGCAGTTAGGCTGTGGCTAGAGCAGGTAAAGGGATGACGCAGCTGGGGCTGACTGGGCATCTGTCTTTAAGTGGTTCCTCCATGTGGTCTAGTGGGAGCTTTCTTAGCACGCAGTCCTCAGGGCAACCAGCCTGCTCACATGGAGGCTTCAAAACCCATGTCCTGAGAGATACTAGTGGAAAGTGTAAATCCTTTCGTAACCTCCACTTGGAGGTCATAAGTCTGCTAAGATTCAAGGAAGAGAAACGTAAATTCCACCTTTTGATGAGAGGAGTGTATGGGAGGTGTTATAAGACCATCTCTGGAGAAAGTAACGTGCCACACAGATGATGACAAAGCCCATCATTTCATGTGCAGTTTTTCCTCTTTGTTAACCTGACCTCACTAGAGTCACAATATGGAATGACGTAGCCTTCCTTGTAACTAAACAGTTTTCTGGCTATATGAACAAAGAAGAAATAAAGGCTAACAAAATAATAGGGCTACTTTCCCCGCCACCTGCTTAAATCTAAAATCAGCCTCACGTTGAAGGATTATCTGGCACATACGATGAAAAAAAACAACCCTCAATTTTCCTTGAGGTCATACTTATCCAAACATATGCTACTAAATATTGGTTTGAAAAGCACATATTCCAAGAATGACTTGCATTATAACTGTATGTTGCACAGGAGTAGACAGGGCACCCTTGTCTTGTTGCTGATCTTTGTTATATAGGCCTTTATTCTGTCAAGGTATGTTCCTTCCATACCCACTTTTTTTGAGAGCTGTTATAATGAAAGGATGTTAAACTGTGTCAAATGCTTTTTCTGCATCTACTGAGGTAGTCATATGATTATTATCTTTCATTCTATTAATGTGATTATTAATCTCTGTATATTGTACCATCCTTGCACCACAGATGAATCCTACTTGATCTCTGATGTGTGATCTTTTTAATGTGCCTGAGTTTTTTTGTTTGTTTGTTTGCTAGTATTTTATTGAGAATTTTTGCATATATATTCATCAGGGATATTCAAAAGAAATTTGAAATGACATTTTCCCCCTCCAAATTTCTTAAAACAATCTTGCAAATTATCAAGTGGCCATATCCTATATAATAAAAGCCTAATAATAAGCAAATTGTCCCCTCAATGGGGAATTTGACCAGTGGCGGGGCCATCTCAAAAATTGCCCATGGCCCCTCCCCCTGCCTCTGCCACTGATCAGCCTCTTTCTCCTGATCAGGGGCAGGGCCAGCCAGCCAACCACGGGAAGGGAGGCCCTGGCCAACAGCCAGCAGCCACTAGGGACCCTACCTGTGCACAAATTTCCTGCACTGGGCCTCTAGTATTCAATAAATGTAACATTTTAAGCAAAGAGTGTCATAAAGAAGGCATTATCTTTATCTCACTACCTATTTGTCATCTGGAGAAAGGACAGTTTATTAAATACTTTTGGCTCTAATGTTTGAACTAATTTTCAAGATTGGATTTAAGTACGTGACTATAAAATGATAGATATATGAGAACATTTTGAAAACAACAACAAAAAAGCATCAACAATTTGAAATATTGAGGAAATTTGGCAGAGTTGACAGGAAAGCAGGGGTCCTCAAACTTCTTAAACAGGGGGCCAGTTCACTGTCTCTCAGACCGTTGGAAGGCTGGACTATAGTTAAAAAACAATAACAAAAAACTATGAACAAATTCCTATGCACACTGCACATATCTTATTTTGAAGTAAAAAAACAAGGTGGCAAAAACACCAGACGGGCCGGATAAATGTCCTCGGTGGGCCGCATGTGGTTTGAGGACCCCTGATTAGAGTATACTACTCACATTCTGAGATTCTAGGGAAGTTAGAAGAAAATATAAAATGTTACATTTTAAAATTTCATGATTTTCATGTCTTAGAGGCCATAAAGTTACTTCATAATGACAACATTTAAACTCTGAAACATTTGGGGAGTTTTTAAATTTGAAACCACCAGGCAGTTTTATAATGTTGGCCAGTCCAATGTTTTAGAACCTGTTAAAAGTGATCTTTAAATTCTAAAAATTAGAAATATTCTAACATTGCAGAAAAAGAGAACTGAGAAATTCCTCAGGGAAATGCTCTTTTCAGGAGTAGTTTAGGGTCAGTGCTCAAAAAAAGGATGGTATCATGCAACAAGAACCCAAATGCCTGATTGAAGGGGTTTACAGGAGCTACTCTGGGGCCAATTAAACATCAAAATAATTAAGTACAATAATAATCTATAAGCCATTAGAATAATAGTAATTGATGAGTCCTTAATTAGTAGAGAACAAGAGGTTCTTGCTTTTGGTAGAATACTGAGGGCTGCCTGGTGAGAAAGTATAACGGAGATCTGGAGTTAGGAAATCCTCATGATAAAGATTAGGTCAGGCAAGGGTCATGTATGGATGCTAAATCTAAGGGGAATTTTGATGAGGAGCAGGATATTTGATTGACTTCAACTCTAAGTCTGCTTATGTTAAGTTGCAAGAGAGGAAAAAATCCCAGTAATTATGAGGAGGGGAAATAAGGCAACAGATTGTTTACAGAATGAATGAAGGATAGATAGACTTGGTACATCTTCTGATGTGATATTCTGGTAAAGAATGCCTGCCTTCATCCTCACCACACTAGACGAATGCAAAATGAAGAATGCTTTATTAAAAGAAAGGAAGGAGGACTGTGTCCTTTAAAAATGTCAGTCATAAAAGACAAGGAAGGGCTGTAGAAATGTTCCCATTTAAAGAGACTGAAGAGATATGATGACTAAATGTAGAACCTGAACCTAGATGGTTTTCTGTACTGGAGGAGGAAAAAATAAATTTTTAAAAGGACATTATTGAGTCCACTGACAGAATTAAAATATGGACAGTAGATTAGGTAAAAGTATTATATCAGTATAAATTTACTAAGTTGATATTCTTCATAGTTATATAAGAGGATATTCGTAAATGTATTTCTTAGGAAACGCACTGAAATTTTAGAGGTAAATAGCCATGATGTATGTAACTTACTATCAGATGGTTCAAGACATTTTATGTGTGTATGTAGAGAGCATGGGTACAAATAATAGAGGGAATGTTAATAAGTGAATCTGAGTAAAAGGTATATAAGTGTTCTTTGTGCAACTTTTGACTTGCAACTTTGTCATAAATTGAAATATTCAAATAAGAAAGTTTTTTTTAAGGGACCTGAAAACACCCAGTTGATGTTAGAATTAAAAAAAAAAAAAAAAGGCAAAACCAAAACCTTCCCAAGGAATAATTCCATTATGTAATAAACTAGTAAGAGATTCACTACTTTGAAACATTTGGAACTCTACCTCATAGAGACATGAAAGATATTATTTGATGAAGGCATCAAAGCGAACAATACCAGGACATAATCATCTGTGGTGTCTATGATTCCTTCTTGCTGTCATTTTGGCAACTGGTATAACCAAAGCTGTGAGGAAAAGTCATTGTAAAGATAAAACAGAATATCCATGAGCTTATTGATAATGTCCTAACTAATTGTTTCTATTATTTGGTGGTATTTAGTTGTATAATTAAAAAAAAGATCCCTAAATTAGATGTGTAGAATTAGAGAAGAAACAGCATACATTATTTTCAGTGACTTGAATGACTATGAATTTATACTGTTAACTCATGAAAACTGCCCTGCCTTGTGCTAGTATATTAACCATGTGTTTGTTCACATCTTGCTTTGAAAACTCCCGTTGCTTCTGTCCTGCAGCTTTGTATGTAATTAGATTCATTAATCCTCTAATCTACCCTAGTTTTCACCAGCTTACTGACATCTCTGGCAGCCTATTCTAGCAATGCGCGCTTTTAAAAAAAATATATATTTTACTGATTTTTTTACAGAGAGGAGGGGAGAGAGATAGAGAGCTAGAAACATCGATGAGAGAGAAACATCGATCAGCTGCCTCCTGCACACCTCTTACTAGGAATGTGCCCACAACCAAGGTACATGCCCTTGACTGGAATTGAACCTGGGACCCCTCGGTCCACAGGCCGACACTCTATCCACTGAGCCAGACCGGTCAGGGCTCAATGCGCTTTTTACTTGTTTCCTCCTCTTAGTCTTTGACACATTGATAGAGTTTCTATTGAGAGCTATTTAGTCAGGAGGAATCCTGAGCAATTGAAGCAGGTTGAAAATGCTTGACTAAGCAAGTCACCAAATCAAGTGATATTCTTTCTGCAGTAGACCTGGTCTATGATGAAACTTGTCATATTTCTATTGTTTTGTTAATATACTTCCATCAAATTCTTTTTAGAAAGAAATAGATTATGAATAAATAATTAAAACTGTTTGTTTCCAGTGACTTCCTACGTATACTTTCAAAAATGTGCCAGATGGCTAGCATTATTATGTAGTCTGTTAGGCCCTAATTATTTTTGCTTCTAAGAAACTTTGTGATTCCAAGCTTTAAGAGTTCTCTTGAACACCTTTATCTTCTTTTCATGTAACCAAAGGAATACATTTCTAATGATAAAATTCAAAGAATGGCTATTAAAGGCAACTTATTTTTTCACTTGAATGATGCCACAAAAGTGATTACTAAATCTACCAGTCTATACCCTTTAATTTCTTTTGTATAAATCCTGAAACTGAAATCAAATCATGCCCATCAGACCATTCCTTTCCCAACGATTACCATGGACAGGAAAAAACAAACTTAGCCAAATGCCAGAAACCTATGTAATCATAAATATGAACAGGGAAAGGGATGGATACTATATTTTACTAAAAACTGTCTTGGGCTAAGCACTATGTATACATTATCTCACTTTCAAAAAGAAAAATGTACAGATTCCTTTTAATGATAAAATATTCTCAGACCTTCCAATAATGAATTAGATTCTTTTTATTATCATTGTTATTTAAATATGTACAAATATAAAACTAAGTATAAATTCTTTGTTTATAGCTTATAGAATCATAAAATGATTAATTATAAATAACAAAAAAAGTGCTAAACCAATAGAGGTCACATCACTGTTACTATAGAGGCGAAAACTATTATTGAAACTAAATTGCCTTCTTATAGTGAATATGACACGATGACACAGGTTTATCTGAGTTCATGCCTAGACCACTGTATGATGACTTCCCCATCATTTTTCTCTGTTCAAACTGTTAGAAACCTTCACTTATACATCATTATGACCTCATTTGACATTCATGTGGCACAAAAACATTTTTTTAGGTAAATATTCCTCTGTTGGTTTCTCATTAGATTATAACAATAAAAGTACTACTATCTGAGGTCAATGTGATTCAGAACACAAATACCTAAGCACTGACATTACATAGTAATACTTTTAAAAAGACGTTTATTCACTTTATATGTTTAGTTTTACCATATTTATGTTCTTTATTTTAAAAAAAGATTGTCAGTAGACCCTGACCAGGAGGAGTTTGTGGATTCCTGGGATGAGAGGCACTACACTATCAAATTTAACCTTAGAACAATCTTAATAGGTTGTTACTATTTTTATCATTTGTAGATGAGGAGATTAAGGTTCAGAGAAATTAAGTAACTTAACCTCAAATCACAGAGTCAGAAAGTAGGTTTAGGAGAACCCTTAAATGCAGCAGGCTTACAGAACGGTGGTAGTTGGAAGAGTGACAAGGATTGGATTGTGTGTTGTATTTAATGTAATAGTTTTAGCACAGTTATTGTATACACCCTGTAATTTATTCATTTTCTTCATTTGTCTCAAAATTTAGGTAGGTATTTTAAAGTAGGAGAATGCTATGTTATTTAAAAGTTCACCGATTTTCCAATTCACCTAGTCTGTATATGGTCTTCTGTATGTGGTAGTGTATGGTAATCTATATATATATGTTTTTTGGTCAGAAGATTAACCACTGTGGAAGTTTCCAGGGTAATCCATGAGTTTAATCCACATGAGGTGAATATGTAATGAGTTATTGATGCTCTGTTTCTTCACCACCCTCAGACCATAAAGGTCACTATCATAAAACTGCTGATGATTACCTGCTTGGAGAGCAAGAAAATTCTTCATGCTGTTCAGTGCCCTGTTCCATCACTGAGATTTCAGGTTGGCTTGACCTGACCATGAATCTGAAGTTTACAATGACCTTACTGTCAACCTGTCAGACATCTCAAACCTTTGATTGAAAAGGCACACTGTCGCCATGTGTAAAGTATCAAATTCTAGTCCTGTAGTGGATAGAGAATTATAAAAATTTAAAATGTGATATTGAGTCCCTGGTTATAATAGTTTAATCATTGAGGAATGAAGGAATTGGCCAATCTATGAGATACATTTTATCTTTTATTTTGAATATGTTATGGAGTGAATATGAATATATTTCATGCTAAGGGTAATTATAAATGTATAAAGCTACTTTTCTAGCTTCAAACAGATTCAGATGAACAATTAAGTTTTGTTTCTGAATACTAAATATTTTTATTAAAATAAATAGAACACCTATGCTGAGATCAACAAACACCAATTTTCAGATATACTGCCCCAAACCTTAAACTAGCAAATGACTCTAAGATAGAATTTTAGGCACATGGAAGGCCAACATGAGATAATTTTGAAATTGTGCAATTTCCAAATAACGAATATGAACTGGTTTGCACTATTGTTCTTCTTTCCATAACAAATCCAGTGAAATCATCTTTGTTTCCCATTAATTCTTTTGTACTCATTAGGAACAAAAAGTTGATAGTGCTTGTCATGATCTTGATTAAAAAAACTGATCGTCAATGCTGAAAGGCATTTTGAAGATATGAATTAACAGTATTAAAAATTTATATACTTTTTGACCCATCAAGGACATTTCTAGGAATCCCTTTCAAGGGCATAAATAAATGTCATTAAATATTTATTTACAAGGATGTTCTCGCCTTATTACTTCTAATAAAGGAATATTGGATATAACTTAAATATCCAGTAAAAGAGGATGTTTAAATTCAAATATTCAAACACATACAAAAATAGGACAGATGTACTCATCACATAACTTTAGCAAGGAATATTTTTAAAAAGAAATAGTGGATCCCAACCCATGTGGCTCAGTGGCTGAGTATTGGTCTATGGACTAGGAGGTCATGATTCCATCTGTACAACACTCTTCCTTTGAAGATGTTGGTTAAGAGCAGTCTTTATTTTTCTAAGAAATTAATTCTATTATCAGTTGTAACATCTGAGTGACACGTTAACCATCTATCCTACACTTTGTTTGTTGATGTTAATCCTCACCCAAGGATATTTTTTCCCCATTGATTTTTAGAGAAAGTGGAAGAGAGGGGGAGAGGCAGAGAGAGAGAAACATCAATGTGAGAGAGACTCATGCATTGGTCACCTCCATAATGCACCCCAACTGAGGCTGAGGCTTGAGCCTGCAAGTGAGGTTTATGCCCTTGACCAGAATTGAACCCGCGACTCTTCAATCCATGGGTCAATGCTCTAATC
>PVJC01026493.1:0-24003 GCA_004026665.1 Murina feae
TTTGCTTACCACATTACAGTACAGCAGCAGTTGGCTCTCATAACATCCTGGATATCTGCACCTGTTTTGGAATATCAGTCCAGTAATACATATAAGTGTACTTCCAATTTTTTAAAAATATATTTTATTGATTATTTACACAGAAGAAGGGAGAGGGTAGAGAGTGAGAAACATCAATGAGAGAGAAGCATCAATCAGCTGCCTCCTGCACACCCCCAACTGGGGATGTGCCCGCAACCAAGGCACATGCCCTTGACCGGAATCAAACCTGGGACCCTTCAGTCCACAGGCCGACACTCTATCACCTGAGCCAAACTAACTAGGGCAGTATTTACAATTTTTTAAGCCTCATAGAACTGTTTGTGTTACACATGAGGTCAGGAGAAGTATCTGAAAGATTAAATGTAGAATGACTGAATAATAAGTGAAAAAATTATGAAACCATGCTTTGCCTCTAATGTTTTCCCACACAGCTCTTTTCCTAGACATCACAAGTAAATCCAACGAAGCGTTCATAAATATTTACCTTAGCCAAATAGGGAACAATTTACAAATGCAGTGGATTATGTTTTTTCATTCCGTGTCTACATTACTAATTCTCTTTATTACTTCCAGTGCATATAGAACCAAGGAAACAACTCTGGAGCAAAGTTCCTTAATAAAAGTGGACTTTAGGGTGCATTAAAAATGATTGTGTGTAGACAACAACACATGAAAATGGGTTTTTGTAGGAACAGATGCCAGCTGGAAGGGAGTAACACACTTTATTGAGTTTCATAACCAAGGCAGTTGATGTGTGTTCTACAAATACAATATTACATATAGGACACCTTAGTGCCAGGATTGTGATGAAGACAATGCAAAACTGCTTGTGTAAACATGTTTCTTTTGCATTCTATTTTGTATATAGGAAAGAGGGTCTGTTTCAAGGGTTTCAAAGTGAAATAGCAATGATCAGTATAACTAAAATTAAATTATATTTAAGGCAGAAAACAAAACCAACACTGTCAGTCAAAAGATGTGTACAATACATTAGAGGTGAATGACGTATCGATAAAATTTGATTTTTAGTGATGTTATCAAATGCAATACATCTTCTGTATGCTTTAGGAGATTGATGTGCAGTTACATGTTATAAACTATGTGGCATTTTGGAAATCATGGTTTATTAATGGTTGTAATGGCCGGCCACTTAGAAATGATGAGAAACACACACAGAAGCAGAGCAAGAACCACTTTTTCATATCACTCTAAAAAGTTCAAAATTGGCCATCACCTCCCCTTTCAGTGTACTCCTTAAGAATGTCTGCCTTACATGTAGTTGGAGCACCAAACAATTTGACAATCTTCCTAGAAGAGAATTTGATCAGCGAACGCTGGGTCCCTCCCACTCTTGTTAATCTATACAGAGTCTACTGGCAGACATTAGTTCCGTTAAATAGGCTGAGCTTGATAACCTGAAAAACCTTTCCCATTAGAAGAAAGGAAGCCAAAAGAAACAGTACCTGCCACTTGAAAACACTGAATACAATAACTGGAAAAGACTTTTTAAAAGTACGCGTGGGTTTTCAGGAGAGTAAGTTATGCAATTTCTGCACACAGGGGCCCAAATCAAGCAGAAGCTGGATGACGCAGTGAAAAACTGTGGTTACATTTTGGGTGCCCCGAGGCACTAACCAGTCTTCCTCACCTTTGATCTTGGGAAGTGAGCGCTGCCGAGGGGATATGGTAAGAGGCATAAGGTTTGCCAACTCAGTGTCCATGGAAAAGCAAGCACGGGTATTCCCAGGCTTCCCCTTGTGACATTACATACTCTGTAGTTACACTTGATACTTCAAAACTGGCCAGTATCCAGGAATTGGAGCCCTACTGCCTCAAGGATTTTTTAAACAAAATCATAGATAGGTGCTTAAGCTATTGTAAATTAATTTCAAAAACAAAAAATTGTGTATCTATTTTGTAAGATTTACAGATTCTTTTGATGGGGGATACGACAGCAGCCCTTGAATGGATGAAAGGCAGATGTTTCTGATACAGACCCAAGGAGAGAAGACTGCCAGGCAGGGCAGCAGAGGGGACAGCACCTAAGAACAGGAGAACAGCAGGTGGGCGCTTAAGGGGTGGTTTATGTATGACAGGCAGGTGGGGGTAGCTAGGTTTTGTAGACTTCCTGTGGGTTGGATCATTTGTATCAATGCTGGAGGAGAAGAAGAGGGGCTGCCTCTGGTCTGGTACCTGTCCCTGAGGAGATGAGGGCCAGTGCACATGGACCTGGAATGTGAGAGCCCCTATAACAGAAGTGACTGGAGTGTGGATGTAGCCAAATGCTCAAGAAGAGGAACTAATTAGTCTTCAGCCAGGGTGTCAATATTGGGTCCAGACAGCTTTTTCATTGTTTAACTTTGTTACAGTGCTTACCAGATACTAAACATTTATAGATGCAAAGGGAGAAAACTTAGAGCACATTATAATAAAGTATAAAATAAATATTATAATTATTTTTTATATTGTAAAAGCAAAATGCGTATATATTTCAAATGCTAGTATATCAGAAACTTCAGAATATGATGACACAATGTTCTTGCCTCAACTCATTGAAGAGCAGTGGAAGCTACAGGACCCACTAATAAACCTTTAAAGTACAACAGTTTGCAACAGCACAGCTAAACTGGCAGTTTTGTGTACCTGTCACCCTGCCAGCACCTGATCTTAAATTTTCCATTTGACTTTATTATTTTTCATGATCAGTTCCAGCAACTTGCCCTTAGTTCTGCTCTCTAAGTCTACCAGGATCAGCTTTTTCCCCTGGAAATTATTCCAGAACTTACTTTCAACTTGTATATTTCAAAATCTATATAGAAGTTTTGAAGAGATCCCTTGGGTACCCTGTAAAGTTTTAGCATGTAGTGTTAAATCATGATAATAGTCATGGTTTGCAATATGAACTCTTTCAGATTCTTTTATTGATACCAAAAATTAGTAGCCACAACTTAATCATTGGCTTTTTAATAAATAATTTTGCTTTTTCTGTGTTCAGACAATGTCTTTATTTAGTGCATATTGCATGAAAGTAAGATTTGTAAATAAAATGCTATTTTCTTTCTATAATAGAATAATGACAAATGTGTCAGTGTATGGGGAAGTTCATAGGTACTAGTTTTTTCATTTTTGTTGATTCATCTGTTGGCTTTGCTCAATAAATCTGCTCTCATTGACGTAATCTTTGTAATGTGATAAAATAAGTTTTCTAGGAAGGTTGAGTGTGCTCGTCTAAAAGCACATGTATCTCCGATGGAAAGGAATAATAAACAGGGAAATCAAATGTAAAGCTTTAAGGAGGTACATAGCAATTTCAAGCGATGTTGAGCAGCATGATAATCTATGTTTTGCTTGGCAACAAACACAGTCGGATGTAGGTGTTCAACATTGCTTCGGTGTTATGTTACCAGATGTGACATTCGAGTTTAGAGTGAAATCTGCCTGATTAGTTCAAGGGATTGATGGATATCACACACCATTAGCTTTCCGTAACACACACCACATTCAGATTCAGGCAAAGACAGCCTTCCCTGGTGATGTAGATCCTTTAGCAGCTGTTTCTGTACGTCTGTTTCTGCCTTGCTCCTTGCCTGCATACATTTATTTAATTCTATTTAGCTCATATCAACGTCTTTCTCCAGGGAGTATGAAGCCAACCTCATTTTACAGCAAGCTTATTAATGTTTTTTGAGCTTCAAGGATAATTGACTTCATCATGTAATTTGGCTTTGATTTTCACTAGTCTCTTCTCCAGTCAAACTTGCCAGCCTCTTCTGTCTTGGTATGCACTCTTACTCTCATACTAATATAAGACATCCTATCTATTAAAAGAGTGATATGCAAATTAGTCATTAGTCATCGCTCTGTGACAAAGATGGCCACACCCATCTTTGGGTGCGGAGGACGCTGGGAGGACGCTGGCAGCATCACACTGGCAACGTGAGCCCAGCAGGCAGTTGGGCCTGCAGGCAGCACCCAGCAGGGCCTGCTGGGCAGGTAATCATACCCACAGGCAGCACCCAGCAGGGCCTCTTGGGAGGTTGCTATGGTGACCCCTGAGCAGACAAGCAGGGTACAGCTGCAGCGAAGGGGGAGCAAGCAATCAGGACCACAGGCAGCACATAGCAGGGCCTGCTGGGGAGCAGGCAATAGGCTGGCAGGCAGCACCCAGCAGGGCCTGCTTGCCCATCCCCATGGTGTGGAGCAGACAGGTCCTGCAGAGAGCAGATAACCACATGGAGTGGGCCCAAGCCGTCAGTAGCACATCCCCTGAGGGCTCCTGAATTGGAGAGGGTGCAGGTCGGGCTGAGGGTCCTCCTTGCCTGCCCTCCCCCTCCTCCACCTCCCCATGCATGAATTTTGTGCACTGGGCCTCTAGTTAAAATATATCACACATGTAATGCTGAGTTGAGAAGAAGGTCAGGGTCAGGAATGATGTATGGTAGAATATAAAGAAAATGAGTAAAGCAGGCTTTTTAAATTTGCATTTGAAAGTTCTTTGAGGGTATTCTGTTATCCCATCTGGATTTTGTTACATTTTCTAACCACCCCCTGCCCCCTCCCCCACCCCCCCCCACACACACAAAACAAAACACAAAAAACCATGTTGAAGTCTTAAGACCCATATTTAAGAATGTGTCCTTATTTAGAAACAGGATCTTTGTCATTAGATCATTTGGTTAAATTAAAATGATATTATACTGGAACAGGGTAGTACCTTAATCTAGTATGACTAGTGGCCTTATAAAATGATGTCCACGTGAGTACACAGAGACATACAAGGAGAAGCCACATGAAGACAGTGATGCAACTACAAGCCAGAAATCACCCATGGCTGCCAGAAGCTGGAAAGGGAAGGAAGGATCTTTTCAGACCAATATCTTAATTTCAGATTTCTAGCCTCCAGAACTACCCGGTGTGTGGAGGAGCCCTAGGAAACCAAAACAGATGAATGTACAGATTTAGGGATATTAGGAATGTCCAGTACCCCCGCCCACTCCCCCCCCACACACATCCACACACACACACACACACACACACACACACACACACACACACACTTTAGTAGCATAGACTTTATGTGGTTTCTTTCAGACCAAGACCAGTCCTAATATAGGAGCCAGACGACAAACTCCATACTATAAACAGGCAGTAGCCGGCCAAGATGGCTCAGGTATGAAAAAAGGAAAACAGCCCTTTCTAGAGGGCCAAGGCCAGGGCCTCCCTCAGATGTAAATGTCTAGAAGGGCAACTTCTTTACTGAGGTGGAGGGAATGTTCAGAAACCCATTCTTCTACCACATGGATAAAAAGCTACTCAGAAGCAGATTTTTCTGAAATTTATTCTATCCGTTTTCCTGTTTTATAATTTCTACCAGAAATATATTCTGACACGTGTATTAGAAATGCATGTATTTGTGAAATGCATCTCAAAATGTAGAACAGAAAGAAAATTCTGAAATTGACTTGTCGACAGGACTGAAGGAACAGTAGTTTAAAACGAATAATTTGTTCTCATTGTGTCAGTGGCCTGTGTGTCAGGAAGACAAAACTTCATGGAGTAAATTCGTTTAATTTCAGGGACTGTGGAATACAATCTAATTTGTTTCAGGGGGAAAAAAATCAGATGCCTGAAATTCAAAAGAGATTTAAATCACTTTACTATGCTAAGTGAAATAAATCAGGCAGAAAAAATTAATAACCATATGATTTCACGCATATGTGGCATGTAAAACTGAAAGCAACAGAACAAACAAGGAAAAACTCATAGACACAGACAACAGTATTGTGGTTACTAGAGTAAGGTGACCAGATTTTAACACTGTTAAAGCAGGACACTATTGACTGGGGTGGGGAGGGGGGAAGGGTGTCTTTATTATTATTATTATTATTATTATTATTATTATTACTTAAAATGTTACAAAGAGTAGTACATATGTCTCTTTCCAAAAATCAGGACTTTTTAAAAATGCCACGGAATGTGGGACAAATTGTTAAAAATCAGGACTGTCCCGCCAAAAGCAGGATGTCTGGTCACCTTATACTAGAGGGAAGGGAGGTGGGAGGTGGGATTAGTAAAGGATAAAGGAGTCAAATATATGGAGATGGAAGAAGATTTGACTTTGAGTGATGGGCATACAATGTAATATACAGATTATGTATCATAGCATTTTATACTTGAAAACTATGTAATCTTATTAACCAACTAGGGGGCCGGTGCACAAAATTTGTGCACTTGGCTAGGGGGAGTCCTTCAGCCTGGCCTGTGCCCTCTCACAGTCTGGGACCCCTTGGGGGATGTCCACCTGCTGGCATGCCTGGCCTGCCTGGGTGAGGGGCTGATGGCTGTTTGCAGGCTGTCCAAGCCCCCCAGTGGGAACCCTCACCCCATGGGGGTGTGGCCAGCCTGGGTGAGGGGCTAGGGCCGTTTTCAGGCTGCCCACAGCTCCCATTGACCCAATGTCCCAGCAAGGCTGGCTGGAATCATGTTTCTGGGGTTTATGTATCTTCTATAATTGAAACTTTGTTACTTTGAGCAAAGGCCTAGGCAGGCAGGAAGCCTCCTGTTTGCTTCAACTCCATGGCTTCTATAATTGAAACATTGTTTCCTTGAGCAGAGGCCCAGCCGGCCTAGGCAGACAGTTTACTCCTGGTGCAACAGAAGCCATTTGCTCTAGCTCCGTGGCTTCCGGCCACCATCTTGGCTTGATTAGTTTGCATACAGCCGTTCTGATTGGCTGGTGAGCATGGCTTGGCTGGTAGGTGTGGCTTAGGTGTCTTGGAGTGATGGTTAATTTGCACATTACTCTTTTATTAGATTAGATGTGTCCTCAATAAATTTAACTTAAATATAAATAAATAAAATACTTTACTAAATCTAGCTAAATTTTTTGTGAGCATTGGCTATATATATCAGATAGTTTTAAACATCACATAATTTTTGCTGACAATGAAGTAAGGTATTTATTGTTTATGTCATTATCATTTTGAAAGTCAGAAAAATAGGGCAACATGCTTAAACAACTATTTGCAAAATCATGTATCTAGTCAGAGGCAGAAGTGGGATTGGATTATAAACAGTGTCATTCAAAAGTGTAGCCCTTAATTCCCATGCATAGAGCCTCCCATTTTGCATATTATCTCAGCTATCACATTTTATCAAATTACAGGATGTTCTATTTTTGCCAAATAAATTATTAATGCAGTGTATTTTCCTATTTTGATTGTAAAAGGCACCTTGAGTTCAGAATGTTAAAATAGGAAACAAAATGTATGACTTAAAATTAATAAAACATGGTAACTTGAACTAAATATTATGAGTTAAGCAATATCAATTTTATGGATTACAGAACCTAATACAAGAGGGATGTAATCACTTTACTTTGGTGACATAGTTGATGGGATAGCAGTTATAAGTATATCTTTTCAATACCAGAAGCTAGTCACTGAAACACTGAGCTATTCATTAACTCAGCAAAAGATATACTTGAAACTATTAATTCTATATTTGAATTTTTTGTTTAGAAGTAGTTGCATTTTTTAAGATCTTATATCTGTTTAGTGCCTTTAAAATTAAAATTCTTAATACTAAAGGCCCTGTTTTTATGTTATAAAATGTTTTATTAACAAGTATCACATGATCTCACTCATATGTGGAATCTAATGAACCAAATAAATTGATGATCAAAAATAGACCAAGAGTCACAGAGGCATGAACAGACTGTATAACCTCAGAGGGAAGGCAGGGGAGGGTGGGTGGGAAGAGATCAACCAATGAACTTGTATGCACATACTGTGTATAAACTGTGGCTATAGGGGGTGTGGGAGGAGGATGGGAGCAGGCTGGAAGAGGATAATAGGGGAAAAAGAAGAACCTATATGATACTTTCAACGATAAAGATTTTTTAAAAAAGAATAAATGTATATTTGTTCCCCTCTCTTCCTTCATATGAAAGGCAACTTCCTCTTCTTCTTCTTTATTTTTTTTGAGCTATTGTAGAAATTAAGGATACCTTTATTTTCAAAATAGGTTTTGGATTTTAAGATGGCCACCAAGAGAAGGAATTACTGGAGCCATTATTTAGGAAAAGCAATGGCCTTATCTATTTGTGTTTTTAGAGTAAAAATAAGACTCTTAATTCTTACTTTAATATTAAGGATAAAGACCCTAACTCCAGTAATGCTGGATGCCCAGTAGAGTCTCAGGAAAAGGAATATGTGAGCAGCTTTCTATGATGGCACAATGGGGCAACTTGGAGCAAAGCAGACACCTGACCAATATAATGTTATGCACCAGGGCTATTTCAAGTTGGGACTGGAAGTCAGATGCAGAACCTCTGTGAAATGTATAGGCTCCACATTTTGTTGCGTGCTGTTGTTTTACATTTGTCTATATACTTGCTTGCTAAAATACTCAGAGTAGAATCCGATCCAAAGAGATGTGATATTGAATCTCTTAGCTGATATTGCATACCTATGGATTTAGGTGTTCCATGATATTTCAAGTTGCAAAAGGCAGGGAGATATAATCATATTGCCCTGGGAATAGTGTTAAAAAAGTGACATTGTAGTTACCTTTCTTTCATGGGCAGAAAGGAACATCCAGAAAAGAAGGTAGGAAGGTTCCTCTATAGCAGCAGGTCTTGGCAAAGAGGCATGCCAATATATAGAGTTTAAGGTGATAGTAATAAAGAGGAAAGGATGCAGACTGAGTCCCAGGGGCTTAAAGTAAGACAGAAAGAAGAACAGAGAAGTAAGCCAATGTAGGTAGAGCATAGGAGGTTTGTCTCGGTGCAGTGGCTGATGCAATGCTGTGAGTACACTCCAGCAATTCAAATCTTTGTGGCAAACCAGAAAGATGGCAACGCCTGCCTGAGCCCCTCCTAGAGCCACCTACACAGTACCCTGACCTTTATGCTCATTGACTCCCTAAGAAGACCTGGTGTTGCATGATTGGCTACCTCTGCTAATATATACCGTTGTACTTCCTCAATAAAATTAGACCTGCGTCACAGAACCTGGTCTCCGGAGTCATGCATGCAAGCATCCTAGCGCTAGGGGCTCCATTGTCCTCACCCCTGGGAAATCTCCTGCTTCAAGCCAAGGAGCTGGTTCAGATATCTATCTGTATATATAAAAGCCTAAGAGACTGAATGACCAAATGATGGTCAACTGGTCGCTATGACATGCACTGACCACCCAGGGGCAGACACTCAATGCAGGAGCTTTTCCCTGATGGTCAGTGCACTACCACAGTGGGAGCACCGCTCAGCTAACTTACAAGCACCCAATGCTGGGTTCACGGCTGGTGAGTGCTGCTGCAGTGGCACGAGCCTCTCCTGTGTCCACAGCAGCGCTACCGAGCAGCTGCAGGCACAGCGGGGACAGGATGAGCAAGGGTGGCGTGGTGCCTGGCCATGGCTCGGGCTCCTCCCTGGCCATCTGCCTTCACGCACTACTACATCCGTCAGGGATCAGGCTGAAACCGGCAGTCTGACATCCCCTGAGGGGTCCTGGATTGCAGAAGGGCTCAAGCCAGGCTGAGGAGCCCCACTGGTGCAAGAATCCATGCATCGGGCCTCTAGCTTAATAGTAAAAGGATATGCTTGGAATCCCAAGAGGTGAGCTCAAGAAGCCATTTATTGATTTTTAAAATAAAGATTTAAAGTTCAAAATAAACACAGAAATAGTTTTACCCTCCAGACATTTGATTTTGTTTTCCTGTTTTATTTCTTTTTAATGAAATAGAACATAGTTGCCAGATGTGACTCTCTTACTGTTGGAAGCAACTGTTATACTTTGAGTTTGCAGGAGTATGCCACGCTGTGCTTATATATTCAAATATATATGGACTGAAATGAACTGGTGTTCAAAACAGAGGAAAACGGAATCATTCAAAGCTTGACAAACTGTTACACTAAGCAATATAGAAAAGTTGCATAGTAAGTTAAAATATTTATTTATTTTTTACTTATTGAGGATCTAAACCCTGAGTTTAATACCAATTGAAAATTCAAATATTGAGTGTAAAGCATAAAAATATACTGCTTCAGCATTTAGCACATCACTCTGGCACATAGTTGACACTTAAAGCTGCTTAAGTATATATTTGCATGCAAGGGCTTAAGATGGGCCCTGAAATCATGATTTTCATAAATTTTATGAGGATTATATAAAAATATTTAGGTACATTCAGAATCATCAACTTCTGAAATCTGAATACAATCTATGCTAACATATGGGTAAGGAAATAATCAATATGGATTTTAAAACGTCATGGTCCTAAAAAATCCACTAACTTTAATTTACAATTTTTTAAGAGGCCAGGATAAAGGTAAAGAAATAAAAAATTCATGATCTGCAATATTTGTTTGGGGACTTGGGAAAGGTATATATTTTGCAGCTTTAGTAAAATAGAAAGTTAATTAAGCTAGCAGGAACTTTATGTAATGCAGTGTCTGCATACAGGTAAATTAATGTGTCCATTATTTACTCTTACCTTCTGTTGGAAAGGGGAAAGGGGAGTTTTTCCACAGTCTTAGAACTCACTGAACTGCTTCATTTCCCAGCTAGCACAATGAAATACATTATACAATCAGCATGTTTTTATTGAAGTAGGTGGCCTTGTTCCTGAAATTGTCAGATATTTTTCAAAAAGACATCATTTAAAAATCATATCTGGCTAATTATTATTGATTTATGTAGTAATCTGAAATAGTCACAAATCCAGGCTTGCATTATTGATAATAATGCTTATGAGGATGATGGCTGTGATGATGAAGTCCCAGTGATGATGATGATGATGATGATGATGATGATGACAAAACCTAATATTTATGGCATGTATACTGTATCCCACAACAAACCTATTACATAGATGCTAGAATTTCCTCACTTCTAAAAAGAAGAAAGGAGGCTGAGGAAAAGCAAACAAATTGCTCAAAGTTACCCTTGAAGTTGTTGAGCAGACCTGGAATTTATACCTATGTTGGGTAACTCTGAAGCCTGTGTGCTAACTTACAACCAGTTACAAATTCTGAAATGGGAGTTATATCCCTGTGTTCTCTGATGATCCATGTGAATATTACTCTTCTGGTCTGGTTTTAAATAACTACTAGTCTGAATTTTGACACAGCTGATAGCATGCGAATGGTATGAAAGGCAAGGTAAATAGATTAAGTTACTTATCAAAAAAAAAAGTAGTGATAACCACACAGGAAGCTTATACTTTTGTTTTCAGGTTACTGATTATTAACTAGCTAAACTATGGAATTAAATTAGTTTTGATGTAAATATTAATGAAATTTTTAGTTTCTAATCACACTATTAAATTTTAGTTCACTAAAAATTTGACATGGGTGTACTCTCATTGCTACTAATAGCTATTATTTACTACTTGTGCATATGATATGCATTATGTTAGATGGTCCGAAACATTATCACTAAAACTAACCAGTATTATTTTACAGAAGAGAAAATAAAGGTCTGAAGTTCTGTTTTGGAATAGATTAACACACTCTTACCCATTGAAATCAGGATTACGATAACCATGAAATCAAAGAAAAATGAGAGAACACAGCACATGTCTGTGGACTCCATAAAGGAAATATCTCTTAAAATACAATCTGAGATGTATGACATTTAGTTGTCTGACCTGAGAGTTGCAGACCTTTAAGAGATGATGTTTTCTCATATAAAATGAAATCAATATTCTCTTAATGTGGCACAGGACAGTGATACGGTTTCCATGATCAGTTCATACAGTTGGTAAGGATCACTAAATGTCTTCCAATTCAATCCCATGTGTGTTAGTGAATTTCTTTTGATACCCCCCTGTTCTGTGTTAGGTAAGGTGACCAGATTTTTTAAAAAATATATTTTATTGATTTTTTACAGAGAGGAAGGGAGAGGGATAGAGAGTTAGAAACATCAATGAGAGAGAAACATTGATCAGCTGCCTCCTGCACACCTCCTATTGGGGATGTGCCCGCAACCAAGGTACATGTCCTTGACTGGAATCGAACCTGGGACCTTTCAGTCCGCAGGCCGACGCTCTATCCACTGAGCCAAACCGGTTAGGGCAAGGTGACCAGATTTTAACATTGGTAAAGCGGGACACCATTGACTGCTTGGCCACTGAAAACCATATCTTCCCTTCCCGTTCTCCCCTGTTCCCTAGCTTGTCGTGCATTCTTTCCAAAAATCGGGACTTTTTTTAAAACGCCGCGGGACGTGGGAAAAATTGTTAAAAATCGAGACTGTCCCACCAGAAGCAGGACACCTGATCACCTTAGTGTTAGGGTGAATTGACTTAGTAGATAAACATCCAAGTTTCCAAACTCAACTCCATCCTAAATAGTTATATGACTTTGGGCAAAGTTATTAATATTTTCAAGTTTATTTTTTTTCAAACTGAAAAATGGAAAAGGTGCTAACTCTGAGCACATTGCATATTCTTTTTTTAAAAATATATTTTTATTGATTTTTTACAGATAGGAGGGAGAAGGATAGAGTTAGAAACATTGATGAGAGAGAAACATCGATCAGCTGCCTCCTGCACATCCCCCACTGGGGATGTGCCTGCAACCAAGGTACATGCCCTTGACCAGAATTGAACCTGGGACCCTTCAGTCCGCAGGCCTATGCTCTATCCACTGAACCAAACCGGTTAGGGATCATTGCATATTCCTGAAGGTTTAGCACTCTTCTGACCCACACTAAGCACTCAAAAATTGTACTGATTTTGATATGATGTTGATAGTGATAATGATTGATGATCATGACTGTGAATTGTCTATGAATTATTTATCTGACTTAGTAGTATATTCCTTACTGACCAATATCTTTTCACTGTGCTGTATACATTTGTTGATCAGGTTAAGTAAGACAGTGTAATATATTTTTCCTTACATCCTAATTTCTTCTGACTAGTTCCTTTTTTCCAAAATATATATTGTAGTCTATATTCATTCATTCCATTCATGAGTTATCATCCTCAAATCACTGATACACTTCATGAATCTTGCCACGTACAGGAGGCATTCCACAACTATGGAAATAAAATGATTTAATTCCAAGGAAACCTTTCCTCTCTATTGCTGTGCTCATATTGTGTACATAATTTTATTTTATTTTTTACTAAATGTATTATGCATAATCTATATCTCCCACAATATCAGCTTTAATACTCAAATATTGCTCTGCTAAACAAACATTCACTGAATAATGTCTGATTTAAGTTGCTTTTAAATCAGGGTAACAGAATGGACTTTATACAGAAAGAAGTAGCAGGCTTTCTTAGCAAGAAATTGAGAGAGAGAAAGCCTGTAAAAATCGCAGAAGTTCACGGAAAATGGTAGGGAAAAGTGCATTGCAGAAAAGAATCCCTCCTGTTTTACTTCAGTGAAAACACTGGTTGTTTATACCTCAGAAAATATATGAAAAAATCAGATTAATTAATATGAATTCTGTTCACTTGAGGACAGACATAACAGCACCTTTAATTACATGAATGTAATTTAAAAATATTAAAACACAATATTGCTGTTTTAAAATGTTTTAGTTATACCAAAACATAATTTATTTTAATTTTACTAGAGTCCTAGTGCACAAAATTCATGCACTGAGGGCAGGGGTGGGTGGGTCCCTCAGCCCAGCCTGTGCCCTCTCTCAGTCTGGGACTATCCCTCTCACAGTCCAGGGCTCTCACAGCCCAGCCCGGGACCCCTCGCTCCTTACTGCCTCTCTGCATCGGAGGCCAGAGAGGCTCCTGCCAGCGCTGCTGCGCTCACCAGCTGTGAGGCCAGTTTCTAGCTGAGCGGCACTCCCCTTATGGGAGTGCACTGGCCACCACAGGACAGCTCCTGCATTGAACATCTGCCCCTAGTGGTCAGTGCACATTATAGTGACGGGTCCTTCTGTCAGTTATTCCACTGATCGGTCGATTTGCTTATTAGGGTCTTATTACATAGAGTTATAATTTTACCTGAACTGACTGGAAACAAACTCATTAATAATATTTTCAAAACCAACTTTTTCTTATATTTATTTGTCATGGAGAAAAATTAACACTGGATTAAACATTGATAGGAGTCCACAGTTTTTGTGTTTTGCCTTGGGCTTTACAGCATGACTGTATGCCACTGTTGTGTCCAGTCCACTGGAAATTTTTATTTTATCTACTGTGCATTTTTTCACATTCTATTTGAATTGTTTTAAATGGTGCTTATTTAAATCGTTATTTACCTTGGAGACTGCGTTTCAGGGGACCTCTAAAATTTTCTGCTTGAGACAAGTGCCTCATTTGTCTCAATCAAATTCCAGCCCTGGTGATAAGTCTGTAACTTCTCAAAGACCCAGGCAGAAAGTCAGGCCTTGCTAACTCACAATATGCCAGAGGGATAACTCTGTAAGCCCAGTGGAAAGGCTGTTCTATTTGGGGGATAGGATTCAATAGTGAGCTCCCAAATCCAATAAAAATCCAGTGTGCAGGTAACTTGTCTAACAGCCTACATATTTTAATCTTTATTTTCACAGTGATTAAAGAATTGTAAGTGATAAATAATGACCTAACAGTGATTGTATCAAACTATTGTAGCAATTATTGAATAAATTGATTGAGATATAAAGGTAGCTCTTCCAGACAAAGTTGGAACAGTCAGACTGATAACATTTTTATTTTATAGTCAAAGAACTGTAGAAATGAGCAATGATTAATATTCTTTTTAGAATTAAACACTCAATTACTGTATTGTATTTAGTGTTTAGTTTAAATGGTGGGGAAAGTGGGCTAACCTATAGAGATAAAATGATTGCCATCACAAACAAATTCTGTAATGATTCCAAGTTTAGTAGTTGACCTCACTTCTTTTTCTATGATGAAATGACTCTATTATCAGATAAATTTGGACACAAAATTAAAATGTTATCTATGGCTTAATGTAATATCAAACAAACAACAGTCAATAGAAATTATAAAATTAAAGAATTAAATAATTAATAGCTAACCCGCCAAAAGAAATTCATTATTATAAAAGAACAAAGTAGCATGGAATTAGATTATTAAATAAATGACAAATAAGGATTTTTTATTCTAATGGCTTTATGAAAAACTATTTCTAAACTTGTAAAGTTCAGACTTCAATGTTTCTTGCTATATAATATATATATTCTGGAATATATATGTGTATAACTACATATAATTATATATAGTATTCATAAAATATATGTATAGGTATATAATTGTCCTATTTTTGGTTCACATGAGCTATACTAATAAAAGTGTAATATGCTGATTAGACTGGATAGACCAGACATCCTTCCAGACAAAGCCACGGCTGCAAGGTCTGAGGCAAGCTGCCATGGCTGGGAGGGTCCATCGCAGATCCCGGCCAGGCAGTGCCTCCCTCTGCTCTGTGAGTGATCACAGAGCCTCAGCAGGGTGAGCAGGGCCTCCTCGTGGGTGGGGATGAATGGCAGAGCCCAGGTTGCGTGGGAAGGGCCTCCCTCTGCCCTACAATTGATCCCAGAGCCCTAGCATGGTGGGCATGACCTCCCTCTGTGCAGCATGGGTCACAGCGGCTGGGAAGGGTGGGTAAGGCCTCTCTCTCTGCTGGCTGCCATCAATTACAGAGCACTGGCATGGTGGGCAGGGTCTCTCTCTGTGGAGCATCAATTTGGCGACTCCCAGACTTCCAGAGGGCACATGCCAGGCTGAGGGACTCCCCTGAGTGCATGAATTTTATGCACTGGGCCTCTAGTTTTACTATAAATTCCTTACTCATTTATTAAGTATGTCTAACTTAAGGATCTTAATTTTAATAGTTCCATGAAGTAAATGTGAAGGACCAAAATCAGACATGAATTGTGGGAGGTAGCATGCTATAAGTGATGTCCTTCCTTAATTATATTTGTATTTTTGGGATATTCTGTTTTTGTGATGAGATTAAATAGATGAAAATTTTCAGCATCTGTTATGTGTCCAATACTATTCCAGAACCTTTCGATGTATAAATATATTAAAGTTATACAGTAATTCTGTTTATACATTTTATTTCTATGCTCTGATTTAAATCATGGAAACTAAGGGACAAAGAGTAAGTAACTTCCTAAAGTCACAGATTTATTGTCAAGATACATGACAGATAAGGTTACTTACAATTAAGCATGGTGTTCTTTGTGATTATACTTTGTGTTTTGTCTTAAATAAATCTATTTATATGTAATGTGTAATTCAAATATAAATGGTTTGAGTATCGAATGACTATAGTTTACTAAAATCTGGGGTATAATCAGTAAAGCATATGATTAAATTTTATACTAAATGCACGGAAACTTGGCTTATGTTTTCTAACAGAGAGAACAGCCTGCCCTATTATAAAATAATCAGGGAGATCTCTACCTGCGTTTGGAGTTGGATTCCTAGAGTGTGATTATTATTTATATGTATCTGTAGATGGGGTATTCTTTCATTTACTCACTCATTCAATAAAATAGGCTTAATATGACTGGTTATACTGATGTCATTAGGTATCAAAGAGAAGATAATATAACATCAAGAAAATCATGAATGATTTTGATTTATGGGAATTATAGAATTCAGGATTGCCCTCTAGATTTCTATGTGTCGCTAAAGCTTTATGTAGTATAAATATATTAGCTGGCACTTTGAAAGATTGTAAGAATCTGATTGATATTGCAATTGGAGAGCCTCTGGTATAGTAATAGGAAAACAATGTCTCATATTACAAGAGTCTGATCTACTCTTTCCACTTGTTATTTATGAAGAATGCTCTTAAACAAAGGGCAAATAAAAAATTATCTTTGGATTTGAATTTAGAAACACACAAACAGCAACCAAAAAAAGAAAAAAATCCCAAAACTTTTCTATTAAGTTCCACAGAGGTTAAATTATTTTTCTTCTAGACACAACATATTGGTTGGAATTCTATTCAAGAAATCACAATAAAAATACCAATAGGAAGCATAATAAATTCATTCTACTTAAAGGCTCTTATTTAATTTCTCTGACTCTTAATATCTTACCCTAAAAGTGGATATAACAAATGTAGATCTCCCAAGATTATTCCAGAGATGGACAGAAAAGGTGGTATAGTATGGTTAGTCTATTAATTAATGGCAATTGTCATTAATGTTATTCATTTTGAATTATTAACAGGAACGTCATTATCAAGGCTGAGTGTGTGTATCAGACAGGAAATGTGTGAGGTAAAGCTACAGGAAGGGATACTGCCAAAACAAAATTTGCTTATTGTTATGAATTTCTAAGTTAGTGAAAACTGAGGTAATATTTAGGATGGTCTTCAAATTCAATCATTTCTCCTGTCTATTGACTTCATTAGGGTGACACTGGTTAGCAAGATTATACAATAAATCATTCTGCACTGTGTTGTGTGTTCATCATCCCAAGTCAAGTCTCCATCAAACATCATTTATCCCCTTATATCCTCCTCCATCTTCCTCAAACTCCACCCCACAAGTAATCACCCCACTATTGTCCCTGTCCATGAACTTTTTCTCTATTTTGCTCAATACCTCCACCACCAACTCCCATCCCCGCACCCACACCCGCGGAAAGATGTCAGCCTGTCTCTGTTTTGCTTGTTAGTTCGTTTTGTTCATTCAATTCCACATGTGAGTGAAATCACATCATACTTGTCTTTCTCCGACTGGCTTATTTCACTTAGCATAATGCTCTCCAGGTCTATCCACACTGTTTCAAAGGGTAAGATTTCCTCCTTTTTTATGACCAGGTAGTATTCCATTGTGTAAATGTACCACAGCTTTTTCATCCACTCATCTATTAATAGGCACTGGGCTACTTCCAAATTTGGGTTTTATAAATAACACTGCAGTGAGCACGGGGGTGCAGACATTCCTTTGAATTAGTGTTTCGGGTTTCTTTGGATAAATTCCAAGAAGTGGAATGGCTGGATCATGAGGCAGTTCCTGTCTTAATATTTTGAGGTGACTTCATATTGTTTTCCACAGTGGCTTTTGATGCAACAGTTGCTCTTATATTCCAAGAACTAGAAGGTCTGTTCAGGGAAAAAAGGCAAACTTTTCCTGCTAGAGGATGATAAGTATTAAATAATTAAGAAACAACAAAGGAGTCTAAATAGGACCTAAACTCTCTCAGTGCTGTGACTCAGCAGGAAACTGAGGAGAACAATTACTATACATTTGTGGTCATTGTCCAGCAACCATTTGTCTCTATCATCCTCCTACCCACGAGTCAGCTATTTCTTTCTCCATCACTATCATAATTTTGTGACAATTATTCGATTAACCACATCAAGACTTGTCAGTATTCATTATTACAAGAAGCACATAGAGCTTTGTTTAAAGTTGTTTCTGTCATGGAAAGAAGGCATTTAATAGGAAGATATTTATTCAAATAGACGTTTGCCATGCTTGTACTTTTTTCAGTCATTTATAATTCAATCAGTTGGGTATGAAGTGCTGACACTGAAATGCAGAAGCAGAAAGCTCATATTTTCTCAACGTTAAAAAGTATCTAAATTAAATCTGGCCCAGGTCAGTAATGGACATGCCAACACTCTGAATGCTGCCGAGACTTAAAAGGAGGGTGTTTAAAAGTGGCTTGAAGCTTGAAACAAAACATGTTTCTACCAACACAAAGGAAATAATTCCACTTCTAATATTTCATGTAGTAGGAATATAACCCATTTTTTTAGTTTAAAGAGTCATTGAGCGATATGGAGAGTGTACACAGTTTGGCTGCCATAGTATGAGCGCTACCATGAGTGTGTGGGAGGATGAGAAGCAGTCCCTATTTTGTGAGCTGGGATTAAATACTAAATAATTCATTAACAAGTGAATTCAATATATAATGTACATTATATTATATATAAATGTGTCTTATATATTATAATGCATTTAGAGGAAAAACAGCTACTGTATTGAATCTCTTTTTGACAGTGTAGAAGAATTTTTGTTCATTCTCTTCAACTCCTACAATCCACTTGTCTAATACAAAGTAGGTTTTCAATAAAGGTTTATTGAATGAATGTACGGTTCCCTTTTAAGTGATTGCTGAATGGCAGGACAATTGTCCTTGCCCAGAGGTGGCTTGCTGCTCATAGTCACTAATGTGAATAAATTGGAATCAATGGAATAAAAACAGAAAAAAAAAAAGTTGTATCTAGGAAAAAAATGGCTAAATCAAAATATAAAAGCAAATAAATAATGCCCCAAAGATGAAAAAGTGCCTAAGGACTCATCCCCTTATGGTAACTACCAGAAAATCAGCGCTGTGGTTGGAAGAAATGACTTAGCACAGGTTCTGTGTGAAATGTCATCAGGTCTGCAGCATAAAGCGAGCCAATAAAACTAATCTACAAGGGGCTTTTAGATTTTGATTAGATTGTAGATTGCAAGCATTTTGTGAAGTTTTTGTAAAAATAGCCATTGATTTCCCCACTAACCAAGCAATTTAATCTATGGTACAAGTTGCAAAGCCCGCTGCGGAGTACTGGGTTTCCCTGCAGGATCAGTGAGCTAGAAGCAATACACCTGCCACTAGGCTTCTAAAATAATCTTCTGGCAAAGATAATTTTAATAGGGAGGAATAAAGGTTAACAGCCTTTGCTAAGGCTCTTCAGAGCCAGACTGATTCAGCACCACATTCATCACCCCATCCCTTCCTCTTTCAATCTTATTCCATTCGGAGACCAGCAGGTTTTCGTTATGCATCTCACCATGCTTATTCAAATATGTATGTATGCATGCAAAATATATTAAATGTATTGCATACTCTGAGCACTATGCCAGAAAATGGGAGGTGAATATGAGAAGAGAGGAAGATCTGGTGCCTCAACAAACATGAGAGGGAAAGGAAAGAAAAGCTGAACCTGCATCAATTGGCTAGACGAAGTTGAGAAGTATCCATTTTACAGGATTTTTTTATTTTATCATTTTTCTCTGGAAAAGTGGAGGTAGTGAGTGCTCAGGAATCACACTGGCTCAGCTTCCTGAGATGCAACTTCTAATGGACAATTTGTTTCCCATTGCCCCAAAGAAGCCCCCCTGCCTGGGGGTTGTGTCTTTTATCCGGGAAGCATTTAGTAAAAGGTCCCAGAGACTGTGCAGAGGGAGGAGAAAATGGACTAGAAAAGAATTACGGAGCAAAGACGAGGGAATGGCAGGAGGAGATGCACGGTGTGGCAGTGAGCAGCATATGGCAGTTCATGGTAGCCATAGCGCGGTGGGCAGCTTACACTGCTGCCTCTTGGGAAGATCTGGAAATCCACTCTTGTGGGTTCTTGCCTGGAACCAGCACCACATGTGTTAGAAAGGCTCCATGTGAGTTAGCAAATCCATGCTATCGGGCCTGCTGTGACTCTCATACATTCCTGATCTTAACTTGAGCATTACTTTGAGCAACACATAATCATATGAGCTCTTGTTTATTTATTTGGGAATATGAAAAATATGACTCCTGCCTATCATGTTTTAGAGATATTGTGAGGATTCACAGGTTATAATTATTTTTCAATACCATCATTATTATATCACCACTTATGGAACACCTAAAATGTTTCATTTTTCTAGCATTTTACTTTTATTACCTTAATGTATCATACCAAAAAAATCTTAGGTAAAAGTTAACATGCCCATCCGTGAAGAAAGTAAGTTACATAAAATACTTTTTTGTTCTTTTAAGCCACCACACATCCTTTTTGGAGGAGGAGGAGGAGGTTTTTTGTACATATAAATGAACACATTTATGAATTAATTTGCATGAAATAAAACAATATTGTTACTTGCCATGCAAGTATTAATTATCAAAGCTATTCAAATCCAGGTGGTGTGGCTCTAAATCCCCTGTTCTTAGTCATTTTGTTAGATGAATATAAACTATTTTGGCATGTGCTAACCAATACACAAGTAAAATGTAGAATTATTGCAATGACCAAGAAAAGCAGCTCCGAGCCGTATAAGCTTTCACATGCCTTTCATCTCCTGTATAAAGTAACAAATGCCACTATTAGGGATCAAGAGTAGGATAATATTACAAAACTGTGTGGGGGACAAATGCTGGCCCACATGCCCCAGCTCCTGGAGAAACGTCATGTTCCCAGAGGCATAGTTCACATCACCACCCTGTCCTTAGTGACTCACTTCAGGGATAATCCCCAAGTACATTGGAGACGGGGAAGTGGGCTTCTCTTGAGCTCCTGGTTCGTTTTCTTGGGGATATGATGTATCGTTCCCCCCTTGTTTTGAGAACAGGGGAGCTTAGAGCAAATGCTGTAGGTACCTTCCTCTAGGAAATGCGCCCAATATGGGTAGTGATTTGACCTTCGGTTTCAAATTAATTTTGCATTCTATCTGTCCTTCACCCTAAGTATTAATTAATTAATGTAGTTACTAAATTCAGTACCTGATTTATTTTCGTGGTTGTTTTTCATTGTTCAATTACAGAATTGATTTTTTCCTATGCTCTAAAGATGGAGTAGCTCATATTTGAATATAGTGTATTGCTCATCATTTCTATCTCTAATGTTGGCTTGCCAATTTTAAGTAGAAAGTGTTTCTTATTTGAACTAATGTTGTGGAGTTTTTTTGTTTGTTTTTTTTTGTTTGTTTGTTTTGTTTTGCTTTTGGCTACTACTTCTCATAAAGGGCAGGTATGAGAAAATGTATTTAATTGACATTCATTCTTACCAACAGGAAAAGTGTGTTGCAATTGTGTATTTTCTAAATGGAGCATCTCAGCTTTTAGCGCTCTACCAGAATCAATGGCCTGGAAGCTGTACAGGACACTCCTGTGACTTTAGGGCCTATCACGCCCGACTTTCAGATCTCCTGTCGGAATCTGTGCCTTTCAGCATAATGGTCTCTAAGCTCTATTGTATAGACCACATGTGCCTTACAGCCCAGTACAGGGTCAGGCAAAAGTGGGTTTACTGTTGTGAGTACACAAAACCCAGTGTTTATTTATTAATGTATTATTTCCATATGAACAACTGTAAATATACTTTTGCCCTACAATGTATGCTGATCCTTATACAAAACCATGGAGAGTTTAACCTGGTGTAGACACAAGTAAAGTACAAGCATAACAGGTTTAGATACTGTCCAAAGATGGGAGAACGGATGTCACAGGACACAGAGGGACTGGAAGCATATTGAATTATGTTGCCAAGAAATCTAGTTTATTATGAAATTCTCTCTCTCTCCATCTCTCAAATTCATTTTCTCCACCAATGAACAAAATAAATACTCATAAATTTTGATGAATATAGAATCTAGGAAGAACAAAAAAATAGTCCATATTGCCACAATCCAAAAATAAGTTTTAATACAAGTATTCCCCACTATCCAAATCTCTTGTATTGAGTTCAAATAATGCAAATTTGGATAGCAAGTTCAAATACTTATATTACATTATATAAACATTAAGTTTCAGATATTAAGAGTCCAGTAGCAAGAGAGTCATATAAAATGGCAGGAGGCAGCCAATGGATGTGTCTCCCTCCCATCGATGTTACTGTCTCTCCTCTCTTTCCCGCCCACCTCTCTTTCACTCTAGCTAAAAACAATGGAAAAATATCCGTGGGTGAGGATTTTTAAAATGCCACCTTTTTATTATTTCCTTTACAAATTGCTTATAAGTATTTTGTTGCAATAATAATAGTCTTTTATCAGTTTAACCAAGTCTTTCATATTTCAGTGTCCTATATAAGGCATATATGCTATCTTAAGTTTAAATTTCCCTACTTCATTTTGATTACCAGAGGCTTGTGCATGAGATTTGTGCACTGGGGTGAAGGGAGGGTCCCTCAGCCTGGCCTGCACCCTCTCGCAGTCCAGGACCCTTTGGGAGATGTCTACCTGCCAGCTTAGGCCTGATGCCCCTGGGGATCGGGCCTAAGCTGGCAGGCAGACAGTCTCAGCAGCCCCTTGCCACCTGCAGCGGAGGAGGGTGAGGCTCCTGCCACCACTGCTGCATTCACCAGCTGTGAGCCTGGCTTCTGGCTGAGTGGTGCTCCCCCTGTGGGAGCACACTGACCACTAGGAAACAGCTCCTGCATTGAGCATCTGCCCCCTGGTGGTCAGTGAACGTCATAGTGACATTCGGTATATTTGCATACTAGGGGCCCGGTGCACAAAAATTTGTGCACTGGGGGGATGAGGGTGGGGGTCCCTCAGCCCAGCCTGTGCCCTCGGTGAGAGGCTGAGAGCCATTAGTGCAGGCCTGGACGTTTCCCACCGGAGGGCCCACGATTGCACACGCCTGGTGGGCCCACACCGCTGAGGGGACACACCTGGCGCAGAGTTGGGTGGCAAGCCAGGGGCGGACGCTGGTGCAGAATCCCTCGGTGGGTCCCTGCTGCTGAGCAAACACACCCGGGGTGGAGCCGGGCAGTGGACTGGCTTCGGATTCTCCACACTGTGCAGCAGACGCTCCCGCACGCCCTGTGGAGGCCCCTGGGGGGGCGGATGAAGGTAGCGGACCCTGGACGGGTGTTCCTGGACACTCTGTGGAGGCCCCCAGGGCAGAGCTAGGCAGTGGACCCAGGACAGGCATTCCTGGATGTCCCGCAGAGGCCCCCGGGGGGCAAAGCCAGGCAGCAGACCCAGGACGGCTTCTCCTGCACACCCTGCAGAGGCCCCCAGGGGGTGGAGCCAGGCAATGGACCTGGGACAGGCACTCCTGGATACCCCTCGGAGGCTCCTGAGGGCAGAGCTAGACCCAGAATAGCTGCTCCTGGATGCCCTGAGGAGGCCCCAGGCCAGACCCCCCCTCCCACTGAGCTGACACACCTGGCACAGCTATGCCGGCCGGCCGTGGAGGCTCCCAGTGCAGAGCCGCCCTGCCAGCCTCCATCTTGGCTGGGTTAATTTGCATACAGCCGCTCTGATTGGCTGGTGGGCGTGGCTGTGAGCAGAGGCTCAGCCAGCCTAGGCAGGCAGTTGC
>PVJC01026494.1:0-16292 GCA_004026665.1 Murina feae
CAAGATGGAGGCTGGCAGGGCGGCTCTGCACTGGGAGCCTCCACGGTCGGCCGGCATAGCTGTGCCAGGTGTGTCAGCTCAGTGGGAGGGGGGGTCCGGCCTGGGGCCTCCTTGGGGCGTCCAGGAGCAGCTGTCCTGGGTCTGCTGCCTAGCTCCGCCCCCGGGAGCCTCCGAGGAGTATCCAGGAGTGCCTGTCCTGGGTCCACTGCCTGGCTCCACCCCCTGGGGGCCTCCCCGGGGCATGCAGGAGCACGGGGCCTCTGCAGGGTGTGCAGGAGCAGCCGTCCTGGGCCCACTGCCTGGCTCTGCCCTGGGGGCCTCCGCAGGGTGTCTAGGAACACCTGTCCAGGGTCCGCTACCTTCATCCGTCCCCCAGGGGCCTTCACAGGGCGTGCGGGAGCGTCTGCTGCACAGTGCGGAGAATCCGAAGCCAGGTCACTGCCCAGCTCCACCCCGGGTGTGTTTGCTCAGCAGCAGGGCCCCACCGAGGGATTCTGCACCAGCATCCGCCCCTGGCTTGCCACCCAACTCTGCGCCAGGTGTGTCCCCTCAGCGGTGTGGGCCCAGCAGGCGTGTGCAGTCATGGGCCCTCCGGTGGGAAACGTCCAGGCCTGCACTCACCAGCCTTCCCACCCCCCAGTGCATGAACCCTGAAGGGGCTGTGGGCAGCCTGAAAATGGCTCTCAGCCCCTCACCCAGGCTGGCCAGGCATGCCAGCAGGTGGACATGCCCCCCGAGGTGTCCCAGACTGCAAGAGGGCACAAGCTGGGCTGAGGGACTCCCACCCCCCGAGTGCACAAATTTTTGTGCACCGGGCCCCTAGTGAATAAATAAAACAAAGGGCTTTTTAAAAATAGGACTATAACAATATAGTTGTCACCTATAGAACTGTATCAAATACAAGAATTAATAATATATCCTTAATACATTAAATAACCAAATTTCTAATTCCTCATAAATACTCTGAATTTATTCTAATTTTATTTTAAGAATATGGTTTTACAATTTCTTTTAATCTGAAATACCTACCCTCCAACCCCTGCCATTTTTGTGTGAAAAAAAAAACAAAACTAGATCATTTGTCCTGTAGAATTTTTCTAAGTCTGGATTTTCCTGTAAATTAGTTGAGTTTAGAGATTCAGGTTCTTCTCTCCCCTCCACCCCCACAAGACTTCTTTATAGATAATCCTGTGTTCTTTCACCATCTTATCTGGTAGTCTCTCTTTTTGTAGTGTCATTTTCTCAAGGATTCGTGATTCCTCTTGGTAGGGAAATCTGTGCATTAAAGGTGCTCATGGTTACTGGGTTTATCACTGATTTTAGGATGTTTCAGTGGATAGAACTAGAAAATATTATTTTTAAAGGTAAATTAGTACTAAATTAGTACATCTGAATTCTTAGTAATACTTCCAATTCAAATTCAGTACTAAAGGATTTTTATTTAACATTACCTTTAAAAAATATGTTATACTAATCTCTTTCATTCTATGCTGAGAACTCTGGTTCTCATGAATGCTGGATACTATAGAATAAAATAGAATATTACATAAAATTTAATTTTCTTTATCCCACATTACACAGTAACACTCTAATAATGATAATACCAACACTACCACTAACAATTATGATGTATAAAGATATGTAAAGTACTGGGCTTTACTAGTAAAGATGTATTAGAGATGTATAAAATACTAGGCTTTAAAAGTCACTTGAACTAGTTACTCTATATGTAGTTAAACCCTCCCCTCCCCCCCCCCCCCGGATATATATTTAGGTTGCTGAATTTCATTTGATTTTTAGTTTTTAAGGGCTATTTTAAATTTCTTCTAATTAAGTAAAATATTTGAATGGTTCTAAGTCAAATCAATAAAACAAGCTAATTTTAAAAATTCAGTATCTCTATATAATATCTTAGTCTACCTGTATTTTGATTTTTTTCTGTTGGCTTTTAATGTGAGCAGTATTAAAATTAGTCAAATAACTTCTCTCCTTCCCATTCCTTCTACCCCAATATTTGAAGCAATACCTTTTTACTCCCAGTTAATCAGCAAGCTTTAGTCTACTTTTTTTCATCCTTTACTATTTTTTGATAGTTTTACTTCGTCTACACTGTTAGAACATATAGATATTGCCTGCTCTCCTTTATAACTATCATTTAGTCTTAGTTCTTCTTTACAGAGATGCCTCACCAACTTTCTGCTATTGTTTTCAAATCTGTCTGATGTTCTTTCCAGTGAGTAAATATGAGAGAGAGAGAGAGAGAGAGAGAGAAAGAACACATGGAGAAAGGGAGGAAGAGAGAGAGGGAAACAAGAGAAGATGAATGAATATATGAATATGAATAAACATAATCAAGAATTTATGCACATGAGTTAGGGGATTTCTGAGAAGGTATCAGGAGCCAGATTTTCTGTGCTTTACTTTCTAACCATAGTATGCGCAACAAAAGTGAAAATAATCATGGATATAGACTTAGTCTTTATATACTAATAAATATTGTGTATCAAATTCAAAATCTACTGAGAAAACAAAATTGCCAGTATTGCTGAAAAATAAAATAAAATTTGTTTTATGCAAAACATATCTTCCATTATATAGAAGAGGTTGTCATTTAGATTGAGGAAGAAAGATGTTAAAAAATTTAAAAGACATGTTACATTGATGTAAGTGTTTATTAACTAATTAAGTATAATATAGGGTCTACTTCTATGTTACACAGACTGGTTCAGAATATCCCATTGGTTAAGAGGTAGCTTCTGGAAAAACAGACCTAAATTTGAAACCACAAACTACTTATTAGCAAGTTACTTAATCTTTCTTACAGTTTTTCCTCCTTTAAAATTAAGTTATGAGAATTTATCTATTAGAGTTATTGTAAAGATTCAATGAGGTAATGCATTAAAATGCTTTACACATTGGTTAGTACTTAATATGTGCTCAAGAAAGCTGGTTATTTTAAATATTATTATTTGTCAATTTTGATGGATAGGTGGATTTCATACTTGAGATGATGAAGGAAGGGCTTATAGTGACATCAGCTTTATTTTTATATTGTGTCTCCCCCTGGCAAGAACAGTTTTTGCCTGCTTGCCTGCCTATACTGTATTGTGTGCTTATACTTTCTCTGTAATACTGACTTTTTAAAAAATTTCATGATGTCTTGCTCACAGTGGGTATCCTATATAATAAAAGGGTAATATGCAAATTGATTCTAACAGCAGAACCACTGGGAATGACTGGTCACTATGACACACTCTGATCACCAGGGGGCAGATGCTCAATGCAGGAGCTGCCCCTGATGGTCAGTGCACTCCCACGGGGAGAGCTCTGCTCAGCCACAAGCCAGGATGATGGCTGCCAGTACAGCAGTGGTGGTGGGAGTCTCTCCTGCCTCCTCAGCAGCGCTAAGGATGTCCAACTGCAGCTTAGGCCTGCTCCCTGCTGGCAAGTGGACATCCCCTGAGGGCTCCTGGGCTGCCAGAGTAATGTCTGACTGCCAGCTTAGGGCTGATCGCCTGGGGAGCGGGCATAAGCCAGCAGGTGGACATCTCCCGAGGGGTCCCAGATTGAGAGAGGGCACAGGCCGGGCTGAGGGACCCCCCAAATTTTTGTGCACTGGGCCTCTAGTCCTATATAATGATCCTATATAATGAAAGGGCAATATGCAAATCGAACAGTGGAATGACTGGTCGCTAAAACATACACCGACCACCAGCTCAATGCAGGAGCTGCCCCTGGTGGTCAGGGTGCTCCCACAGGGGAAGCGCCATTCAGCTAGAAGCCCTGAGCAGGGCTCACGGCTGGCAAGGGCAGCAATGGTGGTGGAAGCCTCTCCCGCCTCCCCTCCGTGGCAGCACTAAGGATGTCCCACTGATGGCTTAGGCCCACTCCCAGGTCTAAGCCATCAGTCAGACATCCCCCAAGGGCTCCCGGGCTGCTAGAGGGTGCAGACCCGGCTGAGGGACCCCTGCCCTTGAGTGTACAAATGTTGTGTACAGGCCTCTAGTTAAATAAATGATAACTCTTCTTGTCTTTATGGAATATAAGTAGCACATTACTTGTTTATAGATAACCTGTAAGGTTCAGGTGAGCAATCCCCAATTTTATTTTCATGTAGCTCATCCTTTTTCACCACCTGGACTTTCAGACTTCCCAGCAACTGGGGATTATTTCTCTAGCTAGAGATGGTTGTTGCTAGGTTTGCAATTGTGCTTCATCTATTATTACACTCACAAAGATACATAGACACATCTGTGGGCATTAATTTTCATGATGTTTTTGACTGACCTATTCCATATTTTACAATTGCTTATTAACTGTCAGCAGCAGAAATCCTGTAACTGTGTATTCCTTGTAGTGTTTACCCAATTTCTGTCTTCTTTGGCTTTGGAGCATCATTTTATCAATGACATAATAGCATTTTTCTTTCTCCCTTTTTCCCATGGGCTGTATGTTAACTGTTATGTGGACTGCGAAGATGAGTTTCACTAAAAATTTAAAGAACTATAGAAGTTTCAGTACTTTATTGCTAAAACTTAGATAAATTTAGCCAAGAGGAAACCTCTTCTAAAAAAATGGAGCTCAGGCTCTGTTTGCTGTCCCCTACAGTAATGCTGCTTCTCAGATTTTAAATATGAATTTTACTCATTTGGGACTATTTGTTAAAATGTAAATTCTAATTAGGTAGCTCTGAGATGGAGCTTGAGATTCTCCTTTATAACCAGTTCTCAGATTATGCTGATGCTACTAGATCTGTGGACCATATTTTGAATAGTAAGGCCTTGGAGAAGAAGTATGATCTGACAAGATATACAACAAATTATTAGCACACATTTTGCCTTTAATTTACAATTTACGAGAAATAATTGTATGAAATATTTTTGGAGCTGGCAGATTATTTATATTAAATGTTAATATCAAAGATACATGCGAGGAAGACCTATTTACAGTTTTTAGCTTCATTGGGGATGGATTAGGAAGCACATTTAAATAAGTATTAGTGGTTTAGTTTAGCCATTAAATTTATTCTGACACTAGGGGCCCGGTGCACAAAAATTTGTGCACTCGGGGTGGAGGGAGTCCCTCAGCCCGGCCTGTGCACTCTCACAGTCTGGGACCCCTCAGTGGATGTCCTTTGATGGCCCCTGTCTGCCAGGGGCCTTTTGTGTGTGTGTGTGTGTGGCAACTGGGGACCTGCCCCCAGCTGCATCTGAGGCTCGGAGCAGTCCTCCTGTGTGTGTCTACCTGCTGGGGGCCTGCCCCCAGGCACACTGTGGAGGCTTGGAGCAGGCACCCCCTCTATGTTGATCTCTCAGACTTTTGCCCTCCCCTGCATGTTGTTCTCTTTTTTGAGCTGTGACCAGGGCTGGGTGCGGCCTGCCTCCCAAGCTTGCCTACTGCCCATCTTCCTCCAGCCACCAGAAAGCAGGGAAACCCCGCCTCGTGGTCAGGCCAGCCTTTTCCTGCTCCCTGATCCCCAGAAGGGACCTGGGAAGCCACCAAGCAGGCCGCCGACTCTTTCCCACTCACCAGTCCCCCTGCTTCCTTCCTTTCCCACTTCCTGGTGCCACCAAGGGGTCTGGGGAGCTGCCAAGCAGGATCCCAGCCCCTGCAGCCTTGCTTTCCTGCTCCCCGGTGTCCCGCAAAGGGCCTGGGCAGCCGCCAAGCAGGCCGAGATCCCCCCCCGCCCCGCCGCCTCTTACCCGCTTCCTGGTGCCCTCCAACCCTGCTGCCTCTTTCCCACTCACCGGTCCTGGGTCCTGCGCTGTTCTGCCCTGCAGCCGCTCTGTGCACTTGGGAGGTCCCTCAGCCTGGCCTGTGCCCTCTCACAGTCTGGGACCCCTCTGGGAATGTCCACCTGCTGGCGTGCCTGACCAGGCTGGGTGAGGGGCTGATGGCTGTCTCCAGGCTGGCCAAGCCCCCCAGGAACATCCCTCACCCCATTGGGTTGTGGCCAGCATGGGTGACGGGCTGATTGGTGCTTTCAGGCTTTAAGGCTGCCCACAGCTCCCATTGATCCAATGTCCCAGCAAGGCTGGCTGGCTGCAGGTTTCTGGGGTTTGTTTATCTTCTATAATTGATGCTGTTCCTTTAAGGCCTGGGGTTTGTTTATCTCCTATAATTGATGCTGTTCCTTTAAGGCGAGGCCTAATAAGAAGCTTCAGCTCCTGGCTTCTATAACGACACAATGTTACTCTTAGACTCAGGCCAGGCTTCCTTCAGTTCCCAAGGATTCTATGATTTACACAGTGTTGCAAAATGTTTTCTTCAGTTTTGCTTTGAGGCAGGCTAAGCCAAGCCCGTGCACAGGCAGTTTCCCTTTCGCTCCTGCTGCAACGGACGCTGCCGTTTACTCCGTGAGTGGTGGCCGCCATGTTGGTTGGGCTAATTGGCATACAGTCGCTCTGATTGGCTGTTGGGCGTCCCGGAGAAACAGTTAATTTTTCTATTCTGCTTTTATTAGTTTAGATTACTGGGTCTTTTTTTACATGTACCTCAATGAGTTGTTACAACAGCCATGAAAATTAGGTTACTAATTTTACATATAAAAATACTAATATTCAGCAACATTAAACAACTTCCTTAAGGTTTCTTAGAAAATAGTAAAGCTGAGCTGAATTTAGGTCTGACTTCAGAGCTTATTCATTTGGCATTGCTGTAAGCTGCCTTCCTAAGATTGTTTTTATGGTAAATTGGCTTTATATAAATGTTTAAAATACCTATGGAACCCTCTAAAGGAATTTGTATGTTTATCTATCTGGGAAATCATAGATAGTTTAGGCATGTGATTCTAAGATATTTATAGTAGTGATAGAAGGTGTTTGTGTGTGTGTGTATGTGTGTGTGTGTATATGTATACATTTTCCTTAAATGAGATATACTTGTAAGAAGATATTTCTTCCTCTTTAAAGCCAGAGGTCTGAAATAGATTTCTTCAAACCCAAATATCCTATGATAGGTGTGATATTTTTATTTTTGAAAATGGATTGGCAAATAAATGGGGGGAAGATGAGGACTTGAAACACTTTCACCAGCAGATGGCACTCTAACATTTCTTAGCAGGCCACCCTTAGGTAGTTTCAAGTAGAGTCTAGGCAAAACTGGAGACAAAAACCAAAACAACCTCCCCCTAACTTATTAAAGTATGAACTATTTACATTATAATTGAGATGTAAAATGACATATGTATCAAGCAATAGACCCTTATATATACAAATTATTATGAAGTCATAATCCTTTTCAGTGTTCCGTGGCATTTTTCCCCATACTCTATTGTAACACTTTTAAATTGGTCATTATCAAAGCTAGACTGTGAGATTTCCAAGGGCAGGATTATTCTTTGGATCCCAAGGTGAGTGGGTGGGTAGGCATACACACTTCCTAGCGCATAGTCAGCACTCAATAAATATTTCTCTCTTTCATTCTCTCCAAAATCAGTTAAGTATTGCCTTGAATTCAGGAAATGTTTTATGAACATTAGTACTTGCAAGGCCTTTAAAATTTTTTTTTCCCTTTCAAAAATTATTTTATAGGTATTGACTCTAATATGTTTGATGTATGTCCTTTGGTATATTTGTATTCTTGTAAAATTTAATTTAGTTGTGTTTTATTTTCACTAATGTTATTATGCTATAGATCTCATTCTGTTCTTTTTTCATGTTTCTCACATGTAAAAGACCATCCATGCTGTTGTATGTACATTTTGTTCATTCCTTCTAAATATCTTCTAACTGCTCTGTCTCTCATTTTACCAGTCCATTTGCCTTATGATGGACAGCTAGGTGCTTCCAATTCCTCAGTATTAAAACCAGTGCTTTACTCACCATCCTCATTCAAGTCCTTTTATAAGCCTTTTGTGAGTTGCTTAGGAGTTTATGCCCATAATGGGATTTCTGGGTCTTAGGGAATACACATATAAAATGTCACTAAATATTGCCAGATCACTTTTCAGAATGGCCCAACCGGTTTACACTCCCATCAGCATGCAGAAAGGTTACCATCTCTCCACATCCATAATTAGTGTTATCAAATATTCAAATTTTGCCAATCAGATGGTGTAAAGTGAAAACATTTCTTGAATGAAGGAATACTCAGCTGATAATCTAGTAAAGCTAATAGGTTCTATGGTATTTACTTGCACAGTTTATCCCCTTTGAGGATGGTCCCTCACTATCTGAACTTTCATTGTCTAAACTTAGGAACAGAATGGATTCTAGTATTTTTTTTTTTGAGATATCAGTATTTGAACTCTTGCTCCTCATTACCTGAAACCTAGGAATTAAATAGATTCAAATAACATGGTATCCCTTGTCATCTGAATCTGTTCTGTGAAACTATAAATCAAATAGAGGTGTAATAGCATGGGATCCAGGATATGCTGAGGTGCCATTCCAAATCAATTATCAGAGTATCTGGGGGATGGCCTTGGGCATGATTGTCTTTAAAAAGCTCCTCAGGTGTTAATGTGCCCCCAGGACTGAGAATCACTGACCCAGACTCTCAAATTATTTTTATTTCTTTCTGAAAGGGGAAAACATTTTAAAGTATTTAAACACAGTGCTGGTTAGGCTTCAGAAAAATCAAAAGAGAAATTTGAAATTTAAGTGTCTGATTAAAATGAAACATACTTTCTAAGAGTCACAGCATATCAATCCCTCTAGGTTACCAAAAGAAATTGAAAAATCTGATGAGAGTTAAGGCTGGTAAGGTTTAGCATTATGGCCACTGAACTAAAGAAGGACTTGGATCTGTTTATGTGGGGACAACACTATTCCAAAGAATTAGGGATCTAGATGTTAATTCTGGCAGAGGTAAAATATTCAATCGAATAACTATGTACATGTAGAATATATCAGCAGACTTTGATTATTGAGGAGTGGACTCAACCTGGGGTAGGCTTTCGATTGTCATTATTTGTTCAACTCCCATTATTATAAACTAAGAACATTAGGGTATTTTAAAAGGTCAAAGTCGCCCTAACTGGTTTGGCTCAATGGATAGAGCGTCAGCCTGCGAGCTGAAAGGTCCCAGGTTCGATTCCGGTCAAGGGCATGTACCTTGGTTGCGGGCACATCCCCAGTGGGAGGTGTGCAGGAGGCAGCTGATCGATGTTTCTTTCTCATCGATATTCCTAACTCTCTATCCCTCTCCCTTCCTCTCTGTAAAAAATCAATAAAATATATTTAAAAAAAAAAAAAGGTCAAAGTCCATTAGCCTAGGGAACAAAAGAAAAGGCAATCACAGCTTGTTATTTTTTTGGGGTAAACAAACACACTTGTGTTCCAGGTAGATGTTTTATTATAGGCCTGATTTCTCAATGTTGACACTAAAATATGTAGGTATATTGAGATAAATATATATGACTTATATATTTAGCTTAGAAATTACCTTTAATAATAATGAAGGTTTAGAATTGACTGACTAGGAAAGTGGTATATTGGAAACTATAAACAACTTATAGTTATTTGAAGGTATACACGATTTATAGTTAATGAAGCTGTAAAACATGTGAAAGGCAATCTGAATTTTTTTCCTGGGATATAGAATATATACATACAACTTTTATCTGTAAAAGTTCTCAGGTATTTTCAATAACAAACATGCCAAAGCAGTCTATCTAGTTTTCAGTTGGCAGAGCTGACCGTAGTTTCAGGTTCTTTAAGAAATTAGCATTTTGATCTTTTTGACTCTTGATTTCCTTACCTGAATTAGAGGATAAAGTTTGTCCTGTCTATGCCAGCATTTTTCAACCTTTTTCATCTCATGGCTCACATAAACTATTTACTAAAATTTTGCTGCACACCAAAAATATATATTTTTTCCATTCTGACAAAAAATAGGTATAATTTTGATTGATTCACTCACACTGGATGGCTATTGTTGTGTTGGTTATTGACATTTTTTAAATTTGACAATCTAAAGCAAAAGAGTGCCTCTGATTAAATAGTCAAGTATTGCATGTTTTAAAAATTCTTACAGCATACCTGTTGAAAATCCCTGATCTATATGCTATGAGCATGAAATAGAATTATATACATAGATGTAGGTAGTTATTATACTATTTAAAAAACCTTAGGTTTCAGGTGTATACATTTCTTCCTACCTTATCTATGCAAATTATATTTACTTCCACCATAAAGTCCAATAGTGAAAATAATAGTTTAGTAACTATGTGCCAAGAACTAAAGACATTACCTCATTTAATTCTCAGAACACATGTTGAGGGAAGTATGCCTATTTTATAGATGGGAAAAATGACTTGTTCAACAAAAGTCACATGAGCAGATAGTAGATTGTGAACTAGATTCTAAACAAAGTCTATTGAACCCATGCAATTTGCAGTATAACCTGATGCTTTTCAGGACTTATTTGAATGTACAAAAGGCAAAATGGACTAGGATGGTAAAGTTACCTATCAATGAATGTGACTAAGGACATAAAAACTTTTAAAAAATTTATCTTTATTGTTGAAAGTGTTACAAATGTCCCCATTCCTCCTATTGCCCTCTTCCAGTCTGCACCTGTCCTCCCACTGTAGGCCTTCATCACACCATAACACGAATACTTTTGTTATTTTATTGTTACTTGTTTTTCCACTTATAGTAGTTGCCCACATAACTGTTTTATCTACCCTGAAACATGCTAAGGAATTTCAAACTGTATTGAAGAGAATCAACTACATTTATATGGTTATGATCTTCCCAACATGCATTTACTGCTTGATGGCAACAATGGGAACAAAAACCATCCAGCTAGAATTTTCTTATATAATGAGACAAAACAACTTGTGGAGTTATAAATTTCTTTCCTCTTCAACTTTCCATATGGAGAAAGTGTCACCATTTCTTACTTCTCTTAGGACAGAGACACAGTCTTTCTTATTCCTCAGCACTGTCCTTTGCCTACTTTGTCTCCCCTCTCCTAATGGAAAATTGAAAGAGGCATATAAAACCTACCTAACTTTTGTTTTCAGATGCTAATTATAGACAGAAGAGCCTGCATGGTTAAAATATGTAGTATATTCTTTCATTAATATTTATTACTACATTTATTGATATAATCTTATAGTTGACTTTATGTTTCAAGGTTATCACAAAATTGATTATTATTAGTTTAATTCTTGTTCAGTTATTAATTGACAGGATGTATTTATGGTAATTGTGGGAGAGAGGGAATTAGAAATAACATGAAATAAATAGCAAAATCAGCATAATATTTTAGAATTTATAAAGTAAATACATTAATATTTTAGAATTTATAAAGTTATTCTACATAATAACATTATTCAGTTATTATTCTACTCTAGGATATTATATTAATTTTATAGAGTAGGCAGCTGAGGTTTAGAACAGTTTAAAAGCTTACCTAAGGTGACAAAGCTGGAATCTGGCAAACACGGGTCTTTCAAAGTTTTTTTCCTATGTTGACAAGTTGTTTGAGCATATGAATTATTTTAGCCACTTATAGTTGAATGTGGTGGAGTAGGCATCCCTGGGTTTCCATCCTTGCTGCCACTTATTAGTTGTGTACCATGAGAAAGTTGCTTAATATCTCTGAGTCTCAATTTTATTTACTAGATATATATAATTTTATTTAACTATGTGGTATATTCTTTCATTAACATTTTATTTACTAGATGTATATAATTATATATCTATATACATGTATATAGTTCCTGGCACATAGTTACTAATTATATACATCTAGTAAATATAATCAATACATCTCAGACTTATTCAAGATTAAAGATAACATAGGTATAGACCAGAATGCCATGCATGGACCATAAGATCTCTATCAATAGTAGTTATCATGGACATGAATGTTTAATAGAAGAAAAGGAGATGGTATATAGAGTCAATGAGTTTGTGATGGGCTAAAAGTGAGAAAAAAGCATAGGAAAACTGGAAAGAAATTATTGTAGTGAAGATGACCATCATTTAAGAAGTATGCATTCATTGCAGCCACACTGTAGGCTACAAAGTAGAATTTGGCCATACACACAGGATACATCATTAGTCCCAATCACCAGTCCTAGTGCTAATGTTGGTCACTGGCATATTTCCACTGGTATAAAATGAAATGATAAAAATATAGCAATTTTTCATGAAACTAAATTTATTCAGTATACGCTTGCTCATTACTGTCACATAATTTCAGCTTTTTTTTTGGCTTTTAGAATGTTCTTTTTTTGGGGAAGTAATAGTGATAGTTGATTTTTTAATGTCCTTACTAGACGAAATAAAAAGTTGGCAAGTATATGTCAGCTTTTCCCCACTAATATTTATTTTGAAATCCCATAGTCTAGAAATAATTGAATCAGTTAATCTTCAAGATTTCTTACAGTTCTGGGAACCTAGATTCCTAGATATCAAAGGAATTTATCTGTAAGGACCATTCAGTAATACTAGGCAGAGACTATCCGAGGAGACTTCAATGTATCTAGTTCCCAATAATTAATATTTTTTACAGAGGCCCAATTTTTGTTCCTAGGAAATTACAATCTAAGACAGAGCAAAAATGCAAATTGTTGTCCCCCAACAGCACACAGCAAGTACGATAGAAATATCAACCTAATATACAGATTAAAAATGAACTACTTACAGCATATAAATGGTTAGATAGGAGGCAAAACAAAAATCATGATATGGGCAATGGGCGCTATTTGGAAGGGGTAGCCCTGTGCAGATCTATACCCAAACTAAACAATCAGGTCATCTTGAAGTCAACCAGGAATATCTGGAACTCCCTAAAAGTTATGGAATTGCTTTCTTTACCTTGATTTCCTGAGACTGGACGTGACTATAGAGTTTCAGTGGCTATAGCAGAGATGGTTTTAATCAGGAATTAAGAAAAAGCATTTTGGTTTGTTGGCTTTTACTTTTTACATTACATACAGGTTCTGATGAAAACATTAAATACTGATTAAAGTAAATAGGCCACCAAACAATTACAGAATAGTTGGGCCGGTAAGCAAAAATTGTGGTTAAAAATACATGATTAAGCAGATTCTCATTATACCTAAGTTCATCCTTAGTCACAAGAGTAGGTATTTTTGAAAGGTACATTATTAATAGAGATCTAGTGTAGTGTGGGAAATGATGTTTTTTTCTTTTTTAATCCTCATTCAAGGGTATGTTTTTAAAATGATTTTAGAGAGGATGGGAGAAAGAGGGAGAGAAAGGAACATTGATACGAGAGAGAAACATTAATTGGTTGCCTCCCCCACACACTCTGCATAGGGATTGAACCTGCAGCCTAGGTTTGTGCCCTGACCAGGAATCAAACCTGCAATCTAGGTATGTGCCCTGACTGGGAATCAAACTACTAAGTGCCTGAGTCTGAATAAAATTAGGCCTCTGTATAAAATATTAATTATTGGGAACTAGATACATTGAAGTCTCCTTGGATATACTCTGCCTGGTATTACTGAATGGTCCTCACAGATAAATTCCTTTGATATCTAGGAGTCTAGGTTCCCAGAAATATTGAAGATTAACTGATTCAGTGATTTCTAGTGAATCAAACCCAGTACCAATTAACAGAGCCACTCAGCCAGGGCTGAAATGATTTCTTTATTTCATTCAAGTGGTCTTCCTTTGACCTCATTTTATGCAATTCTACTTTTAGAAAGAGGTCTTCATGGCACTTCCCAGTCTAACTCAACCTTTGGACTTCCTGGTTGCTTGGTTTAGTAAAAGCTCCTCAGGAAACCTCATTTGAAGGCTATCTATGCTAGCTCTTTACAGATTCCTTAATCACATTAGTGGGGAGGGAAAGGGAGACAGGTTGCAATTTCAGTGTTTGTGGGTTCTGAGACTACCCTGGACGAAAACCTTAGATTTGCACTTTAGAGTTTTGCCTGTTTGATGTCAGAGGTCTTGGGACACTCATGCATACCTCTGCTGCACAAAGTCGTTCCTCTGCCAAGTAGAAGGCTCATTTTGTCCCAGAAATAAGCCAAAAATGGTCTGACTGCACAAACTGGGACTGGCTTTTCTTCTGCACTTTGGTTTGAGACCTAAGATTCGAGTCCAGAGGTGCTGTGGGTCTCCACTTGAGGAGACAGGGCAGGTGGTCACCATGTGAGTTCCAGGCTGTTTTGTACATCTAGGGGGATACTTGTGGTGGATGGACTCTAGGTGACTTCAGGTTCAGTTTGAAAATCCAACGGTGTCATTCTGTTGCTCTCTGGCACCATAAAGGCTCACTTCCTCACAGCAGAGGTAAGCCCAAGGTTGACCTTAAGGAAGGGCTGGAGGGGCAGCTCTGTTTGTGCATTGGAGTAGAGTGGCCAAGCAGTGGTTCAGATGAGATGGATGCATTGCTGCCCAGACTATCCAAACATAGGCCAGGTTGCTTTGATTTGGCCTAAGTCAGCGTAAATTGAAGCCCCCAAGACATTTTACTTTGACTGCAGGCAGAACAGAGCCACACTCAGCCTGGATCCCTGTGCCCCTACACACAGATAGCCTCTTTGACCTGGTCACTCTGTATATTACTTCTGGCCACCCTTTGCCCTATCTAGGTCAGAGGATGCTTCTGTGTGGATACCCAGTGTGTTGCAGAGGTCCTGACTTGTGTCCTTGGAGTCTTCATCTGCATGCTATGCTCTGGCAGGACTCAGTCGCTATAGGAATCAGGACTGCTCTGCTACTTAACTAACATCCTTGCTCTCCTGCTTTAATCCAAAGGGAAGGGCCCAGAGTAGGCAGAATAGCTGATGCTGTAAAGACCAACAGGCACAGGCTGGGGTGGACCCTTTACTCCACTGTGCCCAGGGCTGGCGCTGGGCTGTCCTGTTGGAGTTGTAGCTAGGTCAGCCTTCCCCAGAACCTCATAGGGAGGAAAGTAAAAAAAAGACATTCCACCCTGTACTCAAAACTTAAAACAGTACTGCTTGGATCCCTTCTTCCACTTCCTGACCCTAGAGGGTTAAATCTGGAGGGTACAACGCCACCCCTCCCTCCTACTTCCCGCCTCTCCCCCAACCACCCCCTTACCTTTAAAAAGTTAAAAAATGTCTGCAGTCGAAATCTCTTAAAGGGGCGGTGCTGGTGAACGAGTACTCTTGGCACGAGTTGCTGAGAAGGCTGGCTAGGGGCGTGAGTTCGCTCCACCAAGCACCAAAACACAGAAGAAAAAAAAAAGGAAAAAAAAAAAGAGAGAGAGAGAAAGAGAGAGAGCAAGGAGGGGGGGGGAGGAAGGGAAAAAAGGGGGGAAAAGCAGACAGACACACACTTTAGATAAGGACAATTAGTCACCAGTGAGACCCTGTAGGAAGAGAGGTTTAAATCAGAGGGATTTAATGAGGGTGCTCTGTGCCTTCCCTGAAGCCATGCCCTCCAGCAACTCCCGCCCCCCCTCGTGCCTAGCCCCGGTGGCTCTCTTCTTGGCTCTGTTGCTCCATCTCTTCCTTTCCTCCCAAGCTGGAGACAGGAGACCCTTGCCTATAGACAGAGCTCCAGGTTTGAAGGAAAAGACCCTGATTCTACTTGATGTGAGCACCAAGAACCCAATCAGGACAGTCAATGAGAACTTCCTCTCTCTGCAGCTGGATCCCTCCATCATTCATGATGGCTGGCTCGATTTCTTAAGGTAAGGCAGGGGCTTCCATGGATCATTTTTTTAAAAGTAACAACCCCTCACCCCTCCTATCTCCCATTCCAAGGGGGAAGAAGAAGAAAATAAGCCAAGCGGATCTCTCAAAGAGAAGAAAGGAGGTTTTCCTCCTCCTGGAATATTTGCTGTGAGGCTGTAACTGGTGATTGAGAAAAGCAATGTTTTCTATTAAGATGCACATGTTTGCAATGCAGAAGGCATTTCAGAAACTTATCAGTTATGACTGAAGAAATGCTGTGCTTACATATATCTGCAATTAGTCTATCCGTATCTTTCTGAAAAAGGGACGAGGTTCAGGACAGTTACAAAAGTGAAGAAAAGGTCTCCAGCAACAAAGACCTGAGAGGAATGTATGTATGCATGTGTGTGTGAGAGTGCGTGTCTGCGTGTGTGTCTGTGAGTGTTCAAGCGGGGAATAGCACGAAAATGGAATTTTCCACGGAAAGATAGTTTTGTCAGTTCTCTCCAGCTCCCAGACAGAAAATGAATTTAAGCAGAGGCTTGAATGATAGACAAGTGGGTCAGATTTAAAAATTTTTATTTTATACCCTCCACTGTCATCTCCAGACTTGAGGACTTTGTAAGATGCTTTTTATAGACTGAAGGGCCCCCCAGTCCCTCCTCCTTAATCTCCTGCGGTAACTGCATAGTTTAGTTTTTCTTTAAAGAAA
>PVJC01026495.1:0-12365 GCA_004026665.1 Murina feae
TTTTAAAAAACAAACGTAGACATTGGCCTTTCCGCATAGAACACTGGCTGTCAGGTCAAGGAAACAATACAGAGAATCAATGGGACTTGGGGACATTTTTCCAAATCCAGGGATGCGAACCTCGGGGCACGGCCAGCCTCCCCAGAGCCCCAGATCCCACCACCCCCACCGCCCTTCTTCCTGACTGCCCCGTCCAGCCCACCTACTCTTCCTCCCTCGCCAGCATGTCCCCCCTGCCTGAGAGGCCAGGTACAGGAAGAAAACCATCGTGTCGCTGCTAGCTACCCGTCGATGAGCTGTCACCGCCCCTGCAGAGGCGAGCAGAGGTTCCCATGGCCAGTAGCCCTATCTGCGTCTCCGGCTCATCTCTGCCACACTCCCCTCCGGCCTTTGCACTTCCAACACATCCACCTCCTTGCTCCTCCCCCTCAGCCTCGTCACCCGGGCTCTCCCTCGGCCTGGACACACCGCTCTCTCACCCTCCAGGTCTCCGCCTTATCACCCCAGGGACACGCACACAGATGCCACCCCCACCGCCGGCGAGGTGAGGTCTCCCCGTGACACAGGCATCGCCCCAGGGTGCTCGTCACATGGGCACTTCACCCCACGTTGACTTAACACCCCTCTCGGCTCGAGGCAACCCGCTCTCGGGGGAGGGACTGGGCGCCCCGCCAACACTGACGGAGCGCAACATGTGAACAACCACTTCATCCCGATGAAACGTTACGAAGCGCGGCTAGCTTTCCTCTGCACAATCCAAGCACCATTAAAGAGGAAAGAGTGAGACTGTGCTCGAAAGAGGAATCAAGATAAAACACCTAACAGTGAAAGAACGCTCCTGAGGAAATGGACGGAAACACTGGTTTCTGAAGCGCACGGCCTGCCCTGCCCGGCCCTCGGCCCTGGCCCGGCCACGCACCTTGGCGGTGATGTGGAAGGACCGGTGCCCGCCCACCGCGATCTGCTTCTTCATGACGCTGAAGCGGTTGAACCGGCACAGCAGGAGGCCAGCGCTGTGCACCCGCAGGTTGAAGTCCACGTCGTCACACAGGAACCTGCTCGGAGCCAGAGGAGGGGACAGGTCGCACTGGGGGGCCCTGGCGTCCCCAGGCGGGTACCAGGGCGACAGGGAGAGGCAGGCTCAGCCCTCCCCAGGACCCTCCTCCCGGAGGGCAGAGGCCAACGAACAGGGAGCCGGCCCGGCTGCGATGTGTCGGCACAGGGATGGCGGGCGTGCCTAGGGCATCCCTCAGGCACACACTACAGAAGGACTGCCACCTGCAGATGCACAGGCCGGCTGTGAGGACACGCAAAACTCTGCCATCTGTTTGTTGAAAAGAACAACCCCCCGCACATACACACACACACACAAAAATCAGCCACGTTTTCAGCCGAGGAAAACAAGGCTCAAGCAAAGCTGGCAAGTGGCAGAACCCAGACCCCTGGCAGGGCAGGCTGGCCCCAAACCCCCTCCCACACGGGCACCTCAGGTGTGTGCCCACTGCCCGGCCCAGGGGCACTCCGCACGGTGACTGGGCTCCGCTGAGCACCCCTGTGGCTGGACACGTGGAAACCACGTAAGGGAAGGACATCACTGCTTCCTTCGGTGCTAAGGCTCCTGAGCGCTGTGTCCCAGGGGAAGCCAAACGCGAGGAATGGCACACACAGCACACGCGAGTCACTAAGTAAAGCGCCATGTGAACCCACGGAGGAAGCTGAACGGTCGTATGCAAATCTCCCCGCGCAGAATCGTACCACAGAAGGAAGGCAGGAAGGCAGGAAGGGAAAGGAAAGAGAAAAAGAAAAACAGGAAAGGGGAAGGAAGGGGAAAGGGAAGGATGGAAGAAGGAATGAGCATCAACCTAGGAACCAGGTGGTCCCGGTTTGATTCCTGGTCAGGGCACAGGCCCAGGTTGCAGGCTGGATCCCCAGTGGGGGGCTCATTGACGTTTCTCTTTCTCCCTCTCCCCTCCTCCCTGAAATCAATAAAAAACCTGCGTTAAAGCCGACAGCAGGGGCCAGGCTGGTGCTATGGGCGGGAGGCCTCTGGCTCCTGGCCTGCCTCTCCGGGAGGGAGGAGGGAGGCAGGCTGGGCGCTGGGGGCTGGGGGTGGAGCTGGGGCGGCAGCGGGCAGGGTCTCACCGGTTCCGGTTGTACTGCACGTTCTGGGTCAGGTCCACGTTCAGGACGATGAAGTCGTGGACGTGGCAGCGGGAGAAGGGCTCGCGCACGGCATGGCCGCCGGCCCTGCTGGACCACTTGCGCATGCCGATGAGGGCGTAGTGGGTGATGTTGGGGGCCGCCTCGATGTGCTGCATGATGTGCTTCAGGGAGACGTTCCTTTCCGACCAGGAGAACTCCCTGCTCGGGCGGGAGAGGGACGTGCCGGGGCTGACGGGCCAGCCAGGACGCTGCTCTCCCGCTGCCGACACCCCGGGCGGGGCTGGCGCAGGCGGAACCCACGGCCAGGCTCAGCACCACCTTCCTCCTCTCCCGCCCTCGCAGCAACCCTCCCGCCCATTTCACAGATGAGGACAAGGAAGGTCCGAGGGACAGACACAGGGTCGCTCCCCAGAAGCCTGGATCAGAGCAGCGTCTCCAAAGCCCACACGCGCCCCATCCTGCGAGCCACCTCGCCTCCCGGGTTGCAGGTCTGAAGGGGAGATGGTGGGAAAGAGCGGGTTCCACGACAGAGTGGGGAGGAGGCAGCCTGTCCGCCTCCCACCCCCGGGGGGTGTCCGAGGCCTGTGAGGACAGTGAGAGACGCTGATGACCGGGGTGACTCCAGGGCGGAGAGTCAGGGACGCGCATCATGCCCACGGGGCCCCGGGCGAGTTGCCCAACTTTCAGCGCCTCAGCTTTCTACTCGCCACCTGCGGGGCTCACACAACACCCTCTAAGGGCCCCACTGGGTCTGCCGCTCTGGGACGCGAATTGCGGCGTCGGAGGGACATGCAGAAGGAATGCCCAGCTCTCCCCATCCCGGCCCTCGGCCCAGATGAATGACGGCGAGAACACCGAAAGCAAAGCACGTCGTCATTCTCGTAAGCCACGTGTCGTCCGGTCACACAGAGGACGTCTCTTCTGGAACAGCGGTCGCCAACGCTTCGGACCCCAGGGACCACCGGCTGGCGACCGCTGTTCCAGAAAGCAGTGACTAAAGGTGTTACATCAGGACGTCACACCGCGGAGGCGAACCTAACGCGGGCCACCCGTCACCAGGCGCGCTCTCGCCTGTGTGGCTCAGTGGATGGAGCGTCAGCCCGCGCACAGTCCCGGGTTTGAGTCCCGTCAAGGGCACACGTATGTTTTTCTTTTGTATACGTTTCGTGTTGAACATAGGCGGTGTGACCTCCTGTAGGCATTATACCTCAATGCCATTTTTCACAAACTTTTTGAATTCAGAGTAAAGTTCAGAACGGGAGTCGGCTGCATCCAGGGCGCGGTCCCCTACACGCCAGGCTCTCTGACGGGAGCGCCCTCCCGTGTCCTCTCGGGGTGGAGGGGGGCGCTCACCTGCTCCTCTCCCCGCCGCCGTCCACGTCCACCACGTTCCACATGACGCAGGAGTCATCGGAGATCACGATGAACGGCCAGATGTCCTGCGGCTTGATGCCCAGCTCCTCCTGCCGGCTCCGCTCCAGCTCCAGGTTGTGGTAGGACAGCTCCTTGATCAGGAAGTGGGCGGCGCCTGCCACGGCAGAGCCACCGCTGACCCTGGTCCCGCCGGGCGCCCGCACAGCACCGGCCCCGGGAAGCGGGAGCCCTGCTCACCGAGGCCCCACCCCAGACCAGCCGGCCCCCACGGTCCTCACCCTCATCCCTCGTCCGCTCACTCTCAGCTGTTGATTTGGGAGAGAAAATTCTGGGGGAGAAAACATACCTCTCCCATGTTTATCCCATCTGCCCGTTTATCCTTGCTTTCCTTTATTTTTTTAATTTAATTTTATTTTTGTATTTATCTTTTAAATATATTTTTATTTCAGAGAGGAAAGGAAAGAGAGAGAAACATCAATGATGAGGGAATCGTTGATGAGCCCAAAACCTGGTCATGTGTCCTTGACCAGAATCAAACCTGGGACCCTTCGGTCTGCAGGCCGACACTCTATCCACTGAGCCACACCGGCTAGGGCTCTTTATTTTTTAATCTTTATTGTTGAAAGTATTAAATATGTCCCCTTTTATCCCCCATCCACCCAATCCAGCCCACCCATACCTCCGCCCCAGGCCCCAGCACCCCACTGCCTGCGTCTATGGTGTATGCATATGTACACACAGTATCCTTGCTTTTCTAACATGAATAAAGAACATACATTGTACACACAGTATCCTTGCTTTTCTAACATGAATAAAGAACATACATTGAACCAATAACCAAACATCAACGAAAAAGAATATTCAAATCAAAACAGATTTAAAAGCCAAAAGGCTTGCCCTAGCTGGTCTGGCTCAGGGGAGAGAACGTCAGCCTGCAGACTGAAGGTTCGATTCCAGTAAAGGGCACATGCCTGGGTTGCAGGCCCTGATCCCCCGTGTGGGGCATGCAGGAGGCAGCCAATCAACGACTCTCTCTCAACACTGATGTTTCTCTCTCACACTAGAGGCCCAGTGCACAAAAAGTTGTGCACTTGGCAGGGTCCCTCAGCCCGGCCTGTGCCCTCTCACAGTCTGGGACTCCTTGGGGGAGGTCCACCTGCTGACATACACCCACTCCCCAGGGAATCAGGCCTAAGCTGTCAGTCAGACATCCCTCTGGCAGCCCGGGATCCCCAGGGAGATGTCCACTTGCCAGGGGGGAGCAGGCCTAAGCTGCAGCCGGACTGCTGAGGAGGCAGGAGAGGCTCCCACCACCACCACTGTACTGGCAGCCGTCAGCCTGGCTTGTGGTTGAGCAGAGCTCCCCCTGTGGGAGTGCACTGACCACCAGGGGCAGCTCCTGCATTGAGCATCTGCCCCCTGGTGGTCAGTGTGTGTCATAGTGACCAGTCATTCCCAGTCGTTCTGCTGTTAGAGTCAATTTGCATATTGCCCTTTTATTATATAGAATAGGATATAATTTTTTTAAAGCCAATAGGCTAGGTGAAAAAATGTTGAACTCTTGTCAGTTCTAGAACCTTCTCTCGGGTCTCGGTTCCCAGGACACCACCGAAGGGCCGCGAGAGGAGCCTACCCACGCCAGCGCTGTTGAAGATGCTCGGCAGCACCAGCATGATGTGGTTGGGCCAGTACTTCTTATAAACGGGCATCTCGTACTCCTTGACAACCAGCACGTGCAAGTGGCTGGCGCCATCCATCGCGTGGTACAGGTTAAAGAGTCCATGCTCGTGACGGCCAGTGGTCGGGGTGAAGGTCGGACTTTTTATACACTCGTGACTCTGGGGAGTAGAGGCAGAGGAGGGAACGTGTTTCTAAACGCGGACACAGTCACTCCCCTCCCTTCGACATGTCTATCCCCGACCCCCTTGAATCCAGCTCAGCCCTGGGACTTGCTTTCACGGATAAAACGCAGTAAAAACGATGGTGTACCAGCCCGGCCAGCGTGGCTCACGGGCTGAGCGTTGGCCTATGAACCAGGAGGTCATGGTTGGATTCCCAGTCAGGGCCCAGGCCCAGGGTGTGGACTCAGTCGCCAGGAGGGGGCGTGCAGGAGGCAGCGATCAATGGTTCTCTCTCATCATTGATGTGTCTCTCTCCCTCTCCCTTCCTCTCTGAAATCAATAAAAATAAATAAATTTTTCTTAAGTGATGGGGCACCAGTTCTGAGCATGGCTGCAAGAGGCGGGCACATTCCACCCTCTCTCGGAACCCTCCCAGGAACAAGCCGGGGCCAGCCTGCAGGAGGGCCAGCCACCACATGGAGCGAAGGGCGGCCGACAGAGGCCGCCTCGTCAGCCAGCCCCAGCCCTCCTGGGAGCCAGCGGTAGACACGTGAGTGAGCCAGCCCAGCGGAACCTGCCTGGAGCCCAGACTCCCAGCCCATAGGCGCGGCGGCTCCTAGTAAGTAAATGCTGTTTGGAAACGGTCTGCTAAGTGACCCAAACTAACTGGTGTCTGTCCGCTGCCTCCATTCATTCCCCTTTTCTAGGCGCATCAAACCTGGAGCTCGGAGCAGAGGCTGTCCCTGTGTGACCTACCTCCCCATCCCCTCCCCACACCGCCTGGCTAGTGACACACGCGGCTGCGCATCTGTGACACAGACGACCAGAGGTCCCTGCCTTTCCCTCGGGGGAGCTCGGCTCCCTCGGAAGTCCTGCAAGCACCGGCCTCTATGCTGTGCTCGTGGCTGTGCTGACGGAAGTTGGTGGAAACGGGGGTGTGACTACACCCCTACCCACTGCACACCCAACCCCAGCCCACGGGGCGGGAGGCCACGCACTGAAGGCCTCTTGGGGGCTTTACAAATGCTTTCAGTGCTTGAGACGAGGGTCTGAAAGGCTGGGTTCAGCCCCCGGCATCCGGCCCTCAGCATCCACACCCAGCTCTCGGTGACCGGCCCGTTCAAGGGCAGCCAGGCTGCTGAGATTGACAGCTGGGACTGGCCAATCCATCACCCCTGGAGGAGTGTCTCCAGGAGGATGGTCACAGCCATGATGGGTGTGAGAGCAATTGCGTCCCAAGAGGCGAAGCAGCCTTCGGAGACACACAGCGACGGGCTTATGGGTGAAGGGGTGCGAGGTCTGCAATTCGCTTCCTGGTAACACAGGAAGGTGGGAGAGGAGAGGACAGATGGCGAGACGGGACTGGCCGGAGCTGGTAACGGGGGGCCGTGCTCGCCTACCACCTGGCCTGGCTGAGTGCTCCCACGCGGAGAGCCCTGAAGGACAGAGTGGGGCCACGACCGTCCGCTCAGCACATTTCCAGCTGGGCCGGCGCCTTATGTCCGTGACTCTCACCACAAGTTTTTGCAAGATTTACGCGATTTACGCGCGCCTGGGTGTAGGATGAGGAAGCGGAGCTCAGAGGCCTCTGCGCGCTCCAATAGCGCAGCCCGGACACGGCCGAGCAAGGCTCAAGCTTGACTGCGGGGACCCCAAAGCCCTGGCGTTCCCAGCCTTGTCCTCCTCCAAGGCCACTGACCGCACCAGTCCCTCCATTGGCCTCCCCTGCCCTGGGCTCATCGGGCAGCTACGGCCTCTGGGCCTCCTGCTCCGCGGTCCCCGGCAGCCACACCGATTGGACCCCCCTGGGCCCGCCGCCGGTACCTTGTCGGTGACGAGGGGCAGCCGCATGCTCTCCAGCTGGCCTCCGGGCTGGCTGAAGACGAAGTGGTGCTCCTTGGACTTGGGGATGATGAAGTGCAGCTGGACCTCCTCTCCTAGCATGGAGTAAGAGAAGGCAAAGGCGTGCAGGGTGGACTCAGAGAGCTGGGGTGCAGGGGAGAGGACAGAGCCCGGCGTCAGCGCCCGGCGGAACCTCCCCGAAGACCCCAGGCCCGCGTGGCCGCCACAGCGCGAGAAGCCCCGCAGCGCGAGAAGCCCACGCACAGGTGCCACCGCACAAGGTGTGGACACCCAGGTCTGGCCGCCGGAGGCCACGGCCTCTTTCCGAAGCCGGATCCCGTCACTAATTCTGGTCACACTTCACCCAGGGACGCAGCACCAACCCCTCTGGACTCTGGATCTGACCCAGGGGGCAAGGTTATCTCCTAAGCACTCACCCTAGAGACCCCATGTTCTAATCTAACAAATGTGTTTTTCCACCATCACTATGCGTGTCATTGTATGTTAATAAAACAGTGAGGACTGCGCACACCTGTACACCCGGGTCTCGCTATGTCCACCAGAGGCCTCTCTGTGTTGTAATTAACAACCATAGGAAGCAGGCCCACCTCCGGGTGCAAAAACAGGCACCCAGAGGGCTCAGGCTCCCTCCCGGCCCCAAGTCTAGTCTCACCTTTAGTCACTTGGTCCAAAGAGTCCTCCCCTCCCGCCACAGCTGTGCCCGTGGCTCTCCGGCCCGACCTCCCAGCCTGGCTCTGCCCAAGCCATGCCATGCCTCCTTCGGGCCTCAGCTCAGGCACCCACAGGGGGCCTCCCCAACACCTCCTCTTGCCCGCCAGTGTGCACTGTGCACTCCCGGGAATGACAGGCAGAGAGGGTGGGCGCAGGCCCGCCACACCGGCCCTCGGCTCCTGTGGCTCCTCTAGAACCACAAAGCCCTCTGGGAGCAGAGAAGAGGGAGAGAGAGACTTTGGCCTGGGAGGGAGCACAGAGGGAGGCACCTGAGGAAATTTCAGGAAAAGGCCCAGGGAGCCATGAGAGGTGAGAGCAGAGGGAACCGGTGTGCACGCCGCCCGCCTGCTGGCCCCCGGCAGACCCTCCTCTTCCCCAGCCTCTCTGTGCTCCCACCAGGACAGGAGCTTCATTGCTAGCAGCTGTCGGCAACCGGTAGTCCATGAGGTCCGAAAGGTTGGCAACTGCTGCTGTATAAAACCGGGAAATGCTACTGCCGCAGGGGTTTCAGTGAGAATTAAGTAGCCGGTGTGGCTCAATGGGTTGAGTGCGGACTGAAGCCAAGGGCACATGCCTGGGTTGTACGCTCCGTTCCCGGTAGGGGGCGTGCAGGAGGCAGTGATCAATGACCCTCTCTCATCATTGATGTTTCTCTCTCTCTTTCCCTCTCCTTTCCTCTCTGAAGTCAATAAAAATAAATTTTTTAAAAAAGGCCTTGTGTGGTTTGGCTCAATGGATAGAGCATTGGCCTGCGGAGTCAGGGGTCCCGGGTTCGATTCCCAACAAGGGCATGTACCTTGGTTGCAGGCACATCCCCAGTCGGGGGTGTGCAGGAGGCAGCTGATCGATGTTTCCCTCTCGTCGATGTTTCTAACTCTGTATCCCTCTCCCTTCCTCTCTGTAAAAAATCTATAAAATATATATTTTTTTAAAATAAAAGCAGCACCAGCTAGTCAGGACAGTTTCCTAACCAGCGCACCTTGAATGGACAGGTGTGGCTTGTAATCCATTCAGGTGACCAGCCAGGGCCTGGGCCAGTGGACTTATCCACTTAACCAGTGTCCAGGCCAAAGGACACTTCCTACCACATGGAAAGGTCGGGAAGGCGCTGCCAGGTGGCTCAGTTATGACTGGAGCATCATCCCACACACCAAAAGGTTGGGGGTTCAATTCCTGATCAGGGCACATACCTAGGCTGTGGGCCCCATCACTACTAGGTGTGCATATGGGAGGCAACACACCAATGTTTCTCTCCCACCAGTGTGTCTCACACTCTGTGTCTCTCCCTTCCTCTCCCTCTCTAATCAATAAAAACATATCCTCGGCTGAGAATTAAAAAAATAAAATAAAATAAAAGGTTGGGCAGTACCGAGTTATAAACATGCCCTGCAGACTGCCTGGCGCACAGTAGGTGCGCGTGACGTGCGCGGCCCCCTCTTGACGTAATTCCTGTGCTCCGACCGCACTGCTCTCATGGCTGGCTCCCCGCCGTTCAGTTTTGCTCACGTGCATCTCTGTCCCACACCCCGAGTCTTGCATACGGAGACCGTTCATTCGTGTCTGCGTCGGGCACACAGGACGCGCGCAGGGAGTCTGCCGCCCGGAACGGCGGAGACTGCTAGGGCGTCCGGCGGACTCGGACCCCGGCAGCCGCCTCGCCTTGCCGCTAGAACCCGTGTAACCTGCACAACGCCTGTTCTGCGGGGCTGAGATTACCGATGGGAACTGAGGATGCCGGCAGACCAGGCAGCAAGGCTTCCAGAACCTTCCACCTCCCACTCCGGAATGGAAACATGACCAGGGAAACAACGGCGCTGGCCTAGGGGAAGCGGGGCGAGCCGGTGCCCGCGGCCTACCTGGTAGCGGGGGTGGAAGCCCATGTACTGGTGGCACTGCTCGCAGTGGTGGTAGGTGTTGTGGGCCGCGTACTTGGACAGCCGCATCCGCGCCGTCTGGCGCCGCACGAACAGGTCCTCGGGCTTCCTGGGCGGCCCCCTGTCTGCAGGGAAGGCCAGCGTCACGGAGCCGCACGGGCAGGTGAGCCGCGCGCACGGACACGAGCCGCGACGCTACTGTGGGAGGTGGGAGACGGGGGACAAGGGCGGCCCCAGCCCACCCGGGACCCGCGGGGACTCAGCGGCTCGGACACGAGTCTCCGTGGGACTCGCTACAGACTGTGCACCCGTCATGTCATATGTGAGCCTGTGAATGTTGGTCAATGTCTACTCAAGGACTCGCTACATGACAACCGATTGTCAGTGCAACGCGCAGAGACTGCAGTGCGGGTGAAGTGTCCCATCTTCCCAGTGACTTAGCAGGAGTAAGAGTCCAGCACTTGGCTTTCGTTAGAGATGCGCCTCCATGAGGGACGCCCAGGGCCTGAGAGTGAGGGACCCCCAGGGCCTGACAGTGAGGGACGCCCAGGGCCTGAAAGTGAGGGACCCCCAGGGCCTGAGAGTGAGGGACCCCCAGGGCCTGAGAGTGAGGGACCCCCAGGGCCTGACAGTGAGGGACCCCCAGGGATGTGAGGGACCCCCAGGGCCTGAGAGTGGCCTGAGAACCATGGAGAGAACATGCTCGTCTGATGGTCGCTGGTGACGGTTCTCCTCTCACTCTGCATTCCCTATGCTTTCCCGTCCGTGTTTACAATCACACCGGCCACTAACACTGTGTCGGCTGATGGGGACCCTGAACCACCGCAGGTCATAACACGGTGACGGTCAGAGGTCCCTGCAGGAGGAGGGGGAGAACAAGAGACCGAGGGAGCAGAGGGCATCCGAGCGTTTTGTTGCCACAATCCCAATTCGTAAAGATACGTGTCGCCCTGGCCAGTCTGCTCAGTGGATAGAGCGTCAGCCTACAGACTGAAGGGTCCGGAGTTCGATTCCGGCCAAGGGCACGTACCTCGGTGGCAGGCTCGATGCCCAGCCCTGGTCAGGGCGCCTGCGGGAGACAACCAATCGATGTGTCTCTCTCACATCGATGTTTCTCTCTCTCTCTGTGTCTCCCCCTCCCTTCTATTCTCTCTAAAAATTAGTGGAAAAATATCCTCACGTGGGGATGAACAACAAAAAGATGCATGTCTCTTATCTGCTGTTAACCAAGACCTTTAGGACATCCTGACCGTGACACACTCCCGCCTGTGTCCTCAGCATTGCCTCCACTCCGTGCCGGGTGCTGCCGCTCGCTCAGGGCCCCCAGGGGACGGAGCACATCCCTCACACGTGCGGCTTCTCCCTTCCAGAGGCTACTCCCACGCCCTGGGAGACATGGGAGACACGCGGGAGCCTGACCTTGGCTCTTGGCGCTCTGGTGGTGTGAGCAGATGAGGCTGGCGTCTTCGTACTTGGGATCGTGGACTGTGTAGTCGAAAGGCAGCGTCCTGAACAGCTCCAGGTCCGGCCAGGGGTCGCTGAGCTGGAGGTAGCGCCAGTCGGATTCCTCTCGGAGGTCTACGGGGTTGGGGGACAAGGGGACGCGTGACAAAACGGGACAGAGAGCGGCTTCAATTCCCGGCTTCGTTCTCGGTCTCTCCGAGAAAGGAGGCGGAAACGCAACTGAAGTACGACGGGGACTGTGGGAACCCCAGAGGCGGGAGGAGGGACCCAGCTGCATGGGCTCCCACATTCCGAACTCCCCCCGCCCCCCGAAACAGAAGCAGAGTCTAGAGCATCCGCAGGAGGTGCTGCGTGAGGACACGGGGGACCCTCTCCTGAGGCTGAGAGATGCTCGACTGCACGTGTCAGGACCGTGGGCAAGCGGATCCGAACGGTCACTTGTCCGCTTCCCGCGGCAGGAGAACGAAGACCAGCGGGGAACAGCCAGGGACACGGGGAGTGAGACACGTAGGCACAGAACCCGTCCTGCAGGCACCTGACCGCCCGCCGGCACCCCATCCGCATCCAGGCCACCAGCGCCCCCAGACCCCCTGGGCACGGAGGGTCCCGCCCCGACTGCGCCTGAGGATGGAACTCACCGAAGTTGATCTCTTCCTCATCGTACACGTCCACCTCCGTCAGCCGGATGAGCATGCGGGACAGGATGCTGAGGAACTGCAGGTACGCGCCGGTCTTCCCAATCTGTGAGCACGGGGCAGGGGGGGGGGGGCCTCAGTGCACTCATCTCCACGCCAGGACCACCCGCCACGCCTCGTGGCACCTCCCTCTTGTATGACAACTTTTTTAAAATCCTCACCCGAGGATATGTTCCCATTGGTTTTGAGAGAGAGAGAGAGAATGAGAAAGGGAAAGACAGACAGAAACATCCATGTGAGAGAAACGCATCGACTGGCCGCCTCCAGCACGCACCCGGACCAGGGTCCAGGCCGGGAAGGAGCTTGCAACCAAGGTACGTGCCCTTGACTGGAATCGAACCCGGGACCCTTCAATCCGTAGGCTAACGCTCTACCCACTG
>PVJC01026495.1:12465-24069 GCA_004026665.1 Murina feae
AATCCTCACCCGAGGATATGTTCCCATTGGTTTTGAGAGAGAGAGAGAATGAGAAAGGGAAAGACAGACAGAAACATCCATGTGAGAGAAACGCATCGACTGGCCGCCTCCAGCACGCACCCGGACCAGGGTCCAGGCCGGGAAGGAGCTTGCAACCAAGGTACGTGCCCTTGACTGGAATCGAACCCGGGACCCTTCAATCCGTAGGCCAACGCTCTACCCACTGAGCAAAACCGGCCGAGGAGGCACCTCCCCCTTTTGAAGATCTCACCTGAAATGAGTGCCCGAGGGTGCAGAGATAGTCGAGGGGCAATGGGGCTAATGAGACGGGGCAGGTGGGCGGGTGGGCAGGTGGGCTCCCCAGCTAGAGGCCTGCCTGCGTATAAACCAGGGCAAAGGTGTCTCCGGTTTTAACGGCGGCGTTTGCTAAGCCGCTGGAAATAGGACTTGGGCATAAGCTGAAGAAAGGCTGCTTCGGAGAAAAGAAGCTGCCAACATAAATCATTTCTTCAGCCTCGCATAACTCAAAACTAGTCCCATCTCCATCGGTACGTCTATAAGAAAACAAAACTCGTCCTGCAAGACCTAGGAAGTCCGCATCTCCCCTGAGCCCGGGAAGAGAGAGCGACTCTCCTCTCCCTCCTTCTCTTTCTGGCCACATCACGGAGTCCCTGCCCCTCAGGTGAGTGCTGGGCGAGTGTAAATTGGTCGTGGGTTTATGTGGGTCACAGCTGGTTAAGTGGGCATCTATTGGGTCCCCTACAAGGCTGGGATCCCGACAACCTCCAACCTCCCACTTCTGTAGAGCACAGCTCCCAAAGACGGGCCCCAGGGCCCAGGGAAGTGACATGGAAAATGCCGAACCGCAGTCTGAAGGCCCGAGAGGCACCCCGAGAACCCGCCCGCCCCGCACCAAGCGGTGGAAACGGAGGTGAGAGGACGGAATCACCAGGCCCTGACCCCGTCCACCCCCACGTGGGGCCATCACAGAAGCTACTGCCACGAGGATGGCAAGAGGCGCCTAAGGGGGTGCGGTCAGCCCTCGGCTGCCTCTGGGCCTGAGCACAGCCCCCTCACCCCCGGAGTCCAGGCCGAGGTGGGTGCACTCGCCTGCGGGGGCCCGCTGAGCAGCAGCCTACGCGGGTGGAAGCCATCCACGCAGCCCTCGGCGCGGTTCCCGTAGTCCATGTGGCTGGGCCGCGGCGCCGTCCACTGCCGGTAGTACAGGGACTGCTCCGTGGACGTCATGGTCTTGCTGAGCAGGGGCCGGAAGGAGCTGGCCCACACGACCGAGGGGGCGGGCAGGAGCGAGGCGGCCTTAGGCAGGCCGCTGCTGTCGGTGGACGTGACCATGTCGTACACCAGCTTGGGCAGGAAGACGATGGGCGGCTGCCGGCGGGCCTTGGCCAGGAGGCACGGGGCAGCCTGCGGCATGAGCGCGCCCGTGGCGGGTCCCGGGGGCGAGGAGGACACGCCTGTGGCGGGGAGCAGACTCTGGCTGGTCTGACGGCCGGAGTCAGGCTGGGGGGCCGGCCCCTGGCTGGCCAGGAGCCTCTGGGTGTCCTCTGAAGGGCCGCAGGGCTGCGGGGATCTGGTCTGCTCCCCCTGAGGGGGCCCCCCGGGCAGAGCCGAGGTCTCGCCACGGAGCGCCAAGCCTGGGGAGAGATGACCCCGTCGGCCACACCGGGAATGACCCTCCTGAGACCTGCTGGCTGCCTGTGGCTGAGGCACGAACTCCCTTCACTTGACAGTCACCGGGCGTTTTTGTCAATGAGACTCCACCTCTGGTTAGACATGACCCCTTTTGCTCTACGACAAACCCAAGATCTGCTGCGGGAGACAGTGGGGGTCCCGAGGGTCGGAGCCGGCCTGCAGCCCCCAGCGCCCCGCCCCTGCTCAGAGGCCTTCCCATCCCTGCCTCGCCTGGTCCAGCCCCAAAGCCCTCGCCCTCTGCGCTCAACCCAGGCTCATCTCACACATCACACAGGCTGCTTCCAGCTGGAGGGGCAGCGAGGTGCACGCAGGCTGCGATTGCGCTCTCTCTCTCTCTCTCTCTCTCTCTCCCCCCCCCCTCCCACCCCCCTAAAAAACACAACATGGCTATAGGAACTGAGCGTTCTTCGGGAGCACCTGCCTATAACCTACTTTTGTGCCCGGATTCAACCATCATCAAGCTCTCGGTAAACGCTTGTGCTACTACTGTGTGGGGGTCCCGCCTCCCCCCAAAGACTCGGGGGTTTTATTCGCACTCCCTTCTCCTTCCGCCATGTGCCTTCTGCCCCCTTGGTTCTCCCCAGTGAGTCCGCGTCTCCTCCCTTCACTCCAGACTCCACGCGCCAACACTTCACCTTGCCCCTCTCTCCCGATTTTCCAAACCCGGAGCCCGAGGGCGTGGCCCTCTGCCCCCACCCACACAGGCCCTCGCTGGGGACAGGCCCACAACGTCCAGGAAAGGCGCCACGGAGCCTTGGATCCTGCCCGACTCCTCCCGGCCCCCGCCCAGCCCAGAAAGCCAGTTCTTCCAAGTCCCCCCTTCCCAGTTCCAGGGAAAACCCAGGCGCTCTCCATCCACGTCCGAAATCTCCAAACAGCCCAGAGGTGGGCTCTCCCGCCGGGACTTACCGGACGCCCTGGAGGAGCGGCTGGAGGAGGCCGAGTCCCGGGAGCCGGACCGCTCCCTCTTCACGGGGCTCCTCTTCTCCGAGGTGGCGCCTGTGTCCAAACACACACACTGACAACGCCTGCAATCGTCGTCCCACACGGTCCCCCAGCGCTTTGCAAAGTCCATTCACACCTCCCCCCTCTCCCCACCCATGTACCCATCCACCCATCCACCCACCACCTTCCAGGTGTCCGCCTCTGACTGCACAGAGAGGACAGGAGGCGGGAGAGGCAGGGCAGGCGGCTACAAGACGGTGTAGCCGGGCAGGGAGAGGGGCTGGGAGTCCTGGCCAGGCTCCCATGCAGGACAGAGGCAGGAGAAGGAGGGGAGAGGAAGGGAGAGGTGACCCCGCCCCGAGTCCTAAGGGCCAGCAGGGCTTCCAGGGAAAGCACACAGGAGAGAAAACTCTGAGCAGCCAGAAAAGCATCTGTGCGGCCTTGGGGGACCAGAGCAGAGCACAGCAGGAGAGCCCTGAGGCTGGGTGTGGCGTTGGGCTGCAGGGCAGAGAGGAGGGAGCGGGGAACTGACGCTGGAGGTGGTGGGAGGCCAGGGATGCATCCGCAGGGAGGTGAGGCACCGCAGCGGAGGGTCACGCTCATGCAGGTGAGTCCGCCACAGCACAGGGAGGCCTGCCTGCCGGGCAGGTCTCTCAAAGCCCATCTTACAGATGAGCTCTCGGAGGCGAGGACAGGCGACAGGCCCTGTCCAAGGTCCTGCAAGTCGCGGGTGGAGGGGGAAGAGGAGCCCACACTTCTCTCCCCTACACCACCCCCACTACACCATCCCACAAGCGCTCTGCATGTCTGTGTGAACAGCCTTGTCCTTGTTCTTGCGATCCCGTGGGATGCAGCCGAACGCCCTGCTCTGACTGCACATCCTCTTACATGCCGGGCTCGGATGCGCACCTCTGCCCAGGACACCAGCCTGTGTTCGTAAACCTCAGTCACCAGCACATGCTGTCAGGTTGGCTAACAGAGGAAATAAGCAAGTGAACCTTATCCCAGGCAGCAACTCAGGCAAAGCGTGAGCTTGGACCCTAAGAAACCTCAATGCTTCTTCCTGTTCATTAAGGATTCTACAGCTAAGGCCAGGGCCAGGCCAGTGTGGCTCAGGGGTTGAGCATCGACCTAGGAACCAGGAGGTCACAGTTCAATTCCCAGTCACGGCACATGCCTCGGGTTGCAGACTCGATCAACAACAGGGGGCTTGCAGGAGGCAGCCGATCCATGATTCTCTCTCATCATTGATATTTCTATCTCTTCCTCTCCCTTTCTCTCTGAAATAAATATATATTTTTTAAAGGAGTAAACTTTTTTAAAAATATATTCTTATTGATTTCAGAGAGGAAGGGAGAAGATGGGAGAGGGAGGGAGGGAGAGAGAGAAACATCATCGATGAGAGAATCTCGTGGATCAGCCGCCTCCTGCACGCCCCCTAGTGGGCATCAAGCATACGACCCAGACACGTGCCCTTGACCGGAATCGAACCTATCCACTGAGCCAAACCAGCCAGGGTGTGAACTTCTTTAAATAAAAAAAAATAAAAATTCTAGAGCTAGGAAGAACCTATTTGGACTTCTATTTTCTTACAACACCAAAAAAAGGGGTGGAAGCGAACTCTGAACTCATTTCCTTCTCTAAGGAGCTCTCCCGCAGGGCTGCTGGCCAGCAGACTGGCCCCAGGGCCACGTGGAATGGGAGAAGCTGTCTAGACCAGCGCAGGCTGCTCCCAAGGGTAGACGCGGAGGAGGCCGACCTTCCGTCGCCAGCTCCTCATCCTCGTGGTCTGTGCTGCTTGGCTTCTCGGCGTCGCTCTCCAAGCCCTCGCTCCGCAGCCCCTTCTCCAGGGGCCCCTCGCTGCTGCTCACGAAGTACGCGGCCAGGCCCAGCTCCTGCTCCAGCGCCGTCCGCACCAAGCAGGAGGAGTTGATCAGGCGCAGGTCGCAGTACCTCAGGGACCTGGAGGTAACACAAGGGGTCCGTGCAGGGCCTCGAAGGGAATCGGCGCAGGGGACCAACGCCCCGCCTTCCCCGGGGCCCAGCCGGTGCACATGGACAAGCGGCGCGTTCCTGCGAGCCTTCGCCACCCGTGGCTGCCCACGGTGCGGCTGCAGGTGTCTGTGGCGCCTGCTGTGGCGTGGCCCGCGCTGCAGCTCCTGCTGTTACACAAGCAAAGACGTGCAGAGGCCCCGAGCATGACCACCACCCGGCCCTGTGGGTGTGAAGTCTGTCTTTAAAAGCCCACCTGGCCCTAGCTGGTTTGGCTCAGTGGGTAGAGCCTTGGTCTGCGGACTGAAGGGTCCTGGGTTCGATTCTGGCCAATGGCAAATGCCTGAGTTGTGGGTTCGATCCCCACTATGGGGCGTGCAGGAGGCACCTGATCAGTGACTCTCTCTCATCATTGATGTTTCTCTCTCTCTCTTCCTCTCCCTTCCTCTCTGAAATCAATAAGCATATATTTTGGGGGAAAGAGCCAGCCAGCCTGTCACCACCCATTCCAGCAACTGCCTTCCTGAAGTCAGTGCCCTCTGCCCTGAGCATCTGCCCGTCTATGTGGAGACCCAGGAGATGCCCAGTGGACTTGCAGCCTCCACCTGCTCGGCCGTGATGGCTGGCTCCACGGCCTGGGAGACAGTCAGCCCTGGGGGCCAGAAGAACGGTTCCTCCCCTTTCCCAGGACCCCTCCTAAACCAGGAGGGACCCCCTACCCCTGCAGCCTAGACACAGCGGGAAAGGTCACCGCGGCCCCCCAAGATGACCCCACACTGCCCTCCATGGGCTGGCCAACCCTAACAGACAGCGACTGCCCTCCTCCTGCCTGCCCTGGGGAGAAACCAAAAGGCATTAAATCGGACTCCGCCCCCACAGGCACAAATGGTGTCTGTCAGAGAACTAGGTAGAGGGTCCCAGGTCCCAGACACATCGCAAGGCCCCCCACTCACCTGGGTAAGGACTCCCCGTGCGGGTCCATCCCACTGAAGATGAGGATGCAAGGCAGGCCCTCCAACTCCAGGTAAGTCTGAGGCCTCCACTCGGCATCCTCAATGTTCTGCCACATCTGCAGGCCATTCAGAAGAAAGGGTACCTGAGACCCCGGACGCCACGGCCCAGCCCTCGGGGCACCCTGAGGGCCTCCTACGGAGGTCAGGCCCTTGCATCGTGTCCTCAGACAGGAAGGAGAGCTCCTTGTCCTGCAAAGTGTAGGTCACCTGCTCCTCCGCCGTGTTCCCACCATGGCCTCTGCCTGGCATGCACGCCAGCTGCTGGGAAACACCTGCTCCCCGAGTCCTTGGGTGGCAGCACCACCTTGTGTGTCCACTGTCATTCCTGTTCCAGCTGCGGGGCTGGCCTCTCACTCATGGTCCCTGCCCGCTGCTGTTCCCACATTCTTCCTAACACTTGTTCTGCCATGTCCACCGCCTATGGGTTTAGTGAGAAGCTACAATAGGCCGGACATGGTGCCAGGGTTGGGAGACTGCGGCCTTTGTGGGTGGTTCCTGACCTCCATCGCCTGGGGGAGAGCCAGATGACAGACAGGAACACCAAACCAGCCCCAGGTTTGGGGGGGAGGGGGGAGGACAGAAAAGATGCTGACCGAGTCCCGCAGGCAACAGACACTAGCTAAGCAAAGGAAAAGTGCCGTCCAGGAAGAAAGACGAGCCGGCCACGGTTTGGAAGCTTAAAACAGCAAGACTGTGTTTTGGGGGAGCAGGGAGGGGGTGGCCCTGATAACGTGGTGCCTCTGGCCCGAAGGATGCAGGTAGGGAGGGCGCTGGCGGGGAGGCAGGGGCAGAGGCCTGATGGGCTCGTGTTGAGGAGCTGGTCCCCACTCGGCCTCCCGCCCCTCGGACACCAGGCCCCACCGCGCCCCCGCCCCTCCGTCCCGACATGGCGCCACCTTGAGCTGCTTCACGAAGTGCGTCCCGACGGTGAGGCCCGAGCTGGGGCTGCCCAGGATGATCTCGAAGCGCTGCTCCAGCGCCAGCCGCGCCCGCACGTGCGCCAGGCGCTCGTAGGCCACGGCCGCCAGCGGCGAGCAGGGCACGCGCAGCAGGACCATGAGCCCGTGGCCGCAGGGGCACTGCTGGGGCGCGTTGAGGAGGTTCTGGGTGATCTCCAGCGTCTCCACCGACGTGTAGTTCTTCATCTGCGAGAGGCCGCGCACGGCCATCATGGCGGCCGCGTAGTGCTGCACCAGGACGAAGGTGCGGATCACGGCGCTGTGCAGGCGCGGGAACCTGCAGAGACCGGCCCGCGTGAGCCGCCACCAGCCACGCAGGGCAGCCAGGGGGCGCCACCAGCCACGCAGGGCGGCCAGGGGGCGCCACCAGCCACGCAGGGCGGCCAGGGGGCGCCACCAGCCACGCAGGGCAGCCAGGGGGCGCCAGGCCAGACACCTTCGCACGACGCACCAGCCCCCAATCTTCCCCCCAAGGACAGGTTTGCTGCTGCTGGTGCTCCTGTGCGGCTCAGCAGACACTGGCTCAGTGAAGGGATAAGATACCCGCCTGCTTCGTCTCGCATCAGGGTGCTTTAAGTTTCCTCCATTAGTTAGTTAGGGCATGTGCCCCGGTTCCCACTGGAAGTGGGAGGGCCACCAGCCATCAAATCAGTGTGTCCGCGCAGCTCCCACATACCCCCGATTTGGGGGGATCGTCCTGAAGGCCCGTCAATACATTCCCTTCAAGTACAGCTAAGACCACAATTCACAGAGATGCGACGACACGGGGTCAGTTAGAGAGTGAATTACACATCGGAACACGCGCCTGGCTGGCGTGGCTCAGGGGTGGAGCATCGACCCATGAACGGCGAGGTCCCCGGTTCGATTCCCCGTCAGGGCACCTGCCCAGGTTTCAGGCTCGATCCCCAGGGTGGGGCAGAAGGCAGCCAATCAATGTTTCTTTCTTACTGATATTTCCCTCTCTCTATCCCTCTCCTCTCTCTAAAAAAATAAAAAATAAACCACACACACTCCAAAGAAACATCAGAACACACCCTGTCCGACCAGGAATCCCAGTTCTGCTTCAGAAGCCACAGTTGCCAGGTATTTCTCCACACAAAGGAGGGGAGCCCTCCTCCCACAACGAAACACACCCCAGGACACCCCCCCCCGGTCCCGTGTCTCAGCAGGAGCACAGGGACGGACACGCAGTTTACACGGACGTGCGTGGGAGTCCCCTTAGCCACACTGAGCCCCGACGGAGGGCCTTTGGAGCAAAGATAAAGGAAACTTCCCGACCCACAAAGTCAGGCTCCTCGCCGTGGCCCCGCCACCCCACGCGCCCACGGGGAGGGCAGCTCGCCTCCGGCGGCGTGGCTGATGGCCTCCCTGCCCAGCGCTCTCCTCTTCCTCCTCCTTCCTCCTTAGGGAGCCAGCACCACTGGCCCCGAGCGCAGGACCAGACGTAACCCGGGGCCCTTCGCCGGAGGCACCGAGTCACGGGGAGGGCGGGAGGCGGGCCCCTTCCTGGAATGCCCTGGCTGGAGGGCTCCCGCCTCGCCTTGCCGACCGACCGGGCACCGGGCGAACGTGGAGACGGTACCTTTTCCCCAGGGCGGTGACCATGGCCTCGAAGGAGCTGTCGTATCGCAGCAAGGGCAGGCTGTGCCCCGAGAGGGTCGACTCGATGAACTCCGACAGCCCAAAGTACTTCCTGTCCTCAGGATACAGGTCCGCGCCCTGGAGCGGGGAGGAGCGTTGTTCCGCAGGCATCGCACGGGGGAGACGGGGGGGGGGGGGGGTGTCACAGTGGGGAGCACAGAGCACCGGGTGGGGCACCGGGATCTCCGCGGGGCGCACTCGGCAGCCCCCGGTGAGATTTTATTGGTTCCCTTCCCCTGCACACGGAGCCCAGGGCACTCCCCACCTGAAGGATGGGCGGCCCCATCTCTCGGGACTTTCCATTCACTCGACGCCAGCATGTGTGTCAGGGAGGAACCCAGCCTTACTGTGTAACATACGACTCTCGTCGCTCAAGCTGCTCCTCTCCCACAACTTAAACTGCTTTTAGGAACAGTCGGGTCAACTCTCTCGCTTTCCACTGCTATTGAAGTCAACGGGGAAAATGTACTTATCTCACCCATTTTACTCACACCGGCATAAAGCGCCTCCCAAGCGAACATCAGAGCTTCTCCAACTTCAGAGCACAGCCACGCTGGGGAGGTGGTTAAAACGACAAAGCAGCCGGGCCTGGTGGAGCATCGGCCCATGAACCAGGAGTTTACGGTTCAGCTCCCAGTCGGGGCGCAGGCCTGGGCTGTGGGCTCGATCCCCAGCAGGGGGCGTGCAGGAGGCGGCTAATAGATGTTTCTCTGTCATTCATGTTTCTCTCCCGCTGATGTTTCTCTCTCATTGTTGTTTCTCTCTCACTGATGTTTCTCTCATTCATGTTTCTCTCTCTCCTCCTCTCTGATATCAGTTAAGACATATTTATAAAAAAAGATTCAAGGAGCTGGGATCCACGTGACCCCCAGGCAGCCTAGCTCATCATGATCGTTACTGAAGAGACTTCCTCCCCACCCCAGGGCACTCACGGTGCTGGAGGAGGCCGGCCAGTGGATCTCGTTGTAGGGGCTGATGAGGGTGTGCTGCGTCTGCAGCGCGTACGGGAAGGAAGTCACGTGCAGGGTCACGATGTTGGGGGCCTCCTTCACTTCCCTGCAGTTGAGCAGTCTGTCCACCAGCCCCACCGACGGGTCGCTCGGGGAGTAGAGATTGTGGACGGCGCTGCTGGGGGAGGAGAGGCGTCGGGGCAGTAAGAGGAATGGCTGATGCTGACCCAGGATCAGGCAATTGGGTAAACTTAGAACCAGCCCCCCAAAGCTGCCGACAATCGAAGCGTACGGCTCCGCCACGACCAGGAAATAAATATTTTAAATGACTATAGGGTAAGGGCCTGCATTCCAGGCTTTGCCACGAGCACCTCCCACCAGCCCCTCGACGCTGATGCTCCCCTCTGTAGCCTCAGTTTCCATAACAGCCCCTTTCAGAGGCTACACTGCGTGCCCCTGGGATAACGTCCAGCTCAAAGGTTCTGAGACATCCAGGCATCTGCCTATGGATCCAAACCCCGGCGTCTTTAGGAGGCCGTGCCCACCATCCCAAGTGTCAGCCACACCTATCACCCAGAGCTCCCTAACCTCACGGGGTCCCAGTGCCCACCCTGCCGTGTGCTAGAGCCCCCAACCTCACGGGGTCCCAGTGCCCACCTTGCCGTGTGCTAGAGCCCCCTAACCTCACGGGGTCCCAGTGCCCACCCTGCCGTGTGCTAGAGCCCGCTAACCTCACGGGGTCCCAGTGCCCACCCTGCCGTGTGCTAGAGCCCGCTAACCTCATGGGGTCCCAGTGCCCACCCTGCCGTGTGCTAGAGCCCGCTAACCTCATGAGGTCCCAGTGGGCGTGGTCGTGGACGAGGACGAAGAGTGTGTGCGGGTTCTGGAAAGAGTTCTGCAGAAAGACCTGGAACCGTGCCTGCGCCTCAGCGTCCAGCTTCAGGACGTACTGCTCCACCCTCTGCCTGCTCACGTGCTCCTTGTCCAAGCCGAGCTCCAGCAGAACCCCTGCACATGGTGCACACGCGCCAGGTGAACACGCACCACACGCGCCAGGTGCACACGCGCCAGGTGTACATGTGCCACAAGCATCAGTTGCACACGCACCAGGTGAACACGCACCAGGTGTACATGTGCCACACGCACCAGGTGCACACGCACCAGGTGCACACGTGCCAGCTGCACACGCGCCAGCTGCACACGCGCCAGGTGCACACATGCCAGGTGCACACGCGCCACACACGCCAGGTGCACACGTGCCAGGTGTACATGTGTCACACGCGCCAGGTGCACACACACCAGGTGCACACACGCCAGGTGTACATGTGTCACACGCACCAGGTGCACATGCACCACACGTGCCAGGTGTACATGCCCACATGTGCCAGGTGCACACGCGCCAGGTGTACACGTGCCAGGTGCACACGCGCCAGGTGCACACGCGCCAGGTCCACACACACCAGGTGCACACGCGCCAGGAAGTGGGTCACCAGCTCCAGCCCACAAGCACCAGCAAGTGCCGCCTGCATGGCTGACACTGTGCTCGGCCCCGAGGCCACAGGGGTGCTCCAAACATGGGGCGCAGGTGCCCCACGAATGCCTGTGGCGGAACCCCTGTGCAGGGCGGACAGCCCGGTGTGCCCAGCAGCCCACCCAGGGCCCAGCGGAGCGGCTCCCTGCGCAGCAGCTCCAGCACCAGCGCGGGAGCAGGAGGGAGGGGAAGGGGCGGGCTCCCGCCGGCCTGTCTCGGGCCCTAGGCCGCCACAGCGACTCCCCGTGTCTCCCCGTGTGCTCCACACGCCGTTCCCTCGAACGCACAGGGAAAGCACGTTCCGGCAGGGCATCAGCACGGAGGCCGCGGGCCTGCGTGGGGCGGCGCGAGCACCCGTCGCGCTTCTCCCTCTCACAGAGCGTAAGCTCTCGGGTGAGTCCTTCTCTCTCAGCCTCAGTTTCACGACCTACAAAATGGGGTGACACTTCCCGCCCCGTCCGCGTTAGCAGCCAAGACCGGTGTTCAAATTCCAACCTGCACTGACGCAGGTCGCAGCTTCCCCACGCGGACACCCCAGCTCACCCCGAGAGGCCCCGTACCCGAGTGCCAGACGTGGGACAGGGTCTGCTGGTAGGTCACTTCCGAGGGCGGGATGCAGATCAGAAAGTCCACCTTCTCGAAGGACCCCAGGTCCAGGTTCTGGGTGCTGGAGTCCGCGATGGAGCACACGTGCGAGAGCAGCTTCTGCGCCACGGCCAGCTGGAAGGGCCGGATGCGCTGCGGCTCCCGCCCCGGACCTGGAACCGGAGGCCGGAAAGCTGAGGGGCCCGGAGCCACGGCCACGGCCCGGCCCGCTGCCAGGGACGGCGTGCGCCTGCTCCGGGCTATTCACCGCCAGG